>JAIUZE010003075.1:0-135154 GCA_022085475.1 Heliosperma pusillum | reverse complement strand
TAATTTTGTGGTCATTAATTAGATCGAGTTAATTTCATTGCTAAATATTACGGTTTAATCATAACAATTATGAAATAAAACCAAAATAAAATATAAACATCATAAAATTTGAAACCAAAAATTTTGTACATTCTGGTTTATGAACAAATAGCTTTGTATTTAATGGTTTTATCAAATAAAAACATTAGATATAGTAAAACAGTGAAACAAATTATGAAATATCACCAAGAGTATCAACATCATAATGTCAAATGTAAAAAAAATTTTCAAGACCAGAAATGGACGTTTCAATTTTACGAACATTATAATCTCATATTATCGACTTTTATCGTATAAAAATCAATAAACATGCAATACATAAGTAAAAGTCACGAAATTTTACATACAATATGTAAGAAATGCATGTGAGATCATATTAAAATTTCATAGCCAGAATCAACATGCAACTATTTTTAGTTAACTTTTAACTCATAAAATGCATGTTAACTCGGTTTAAACGCCAAAAACCAAAATAAATAGCAAATTAATCCCTAAAATGACGAAATTTGACCACAAACATTTTGAGGTCAGTAGGTATACATGCACCAAAAAAATTTCGTCAGAATCGTATTTTAACACAAAATCTTTGATTTATTAGTTATCTTATAACTTTAATAAAAAATGTCCAAAATGAACATGCATGCGACAAGCTAGCTCTGATACCAATTGAAAGTTCATAGACCTTAATTAGACTCCTATAATTATTTACTAAATTACTTATTAATTTAGTTTATAATGATCTATGTAACATGCATGGAAATATAAAGACATTTATATAAGAGAAGAAATTTCCTCACATTGATATGGAAAATATAAGGGCACAACAAGAACTCCTTCTTGTTGTTCTTGAGCTATAAATATGGATGAACACAAACAATCTCCAAAGTAGAAGATCTCCTCTAAGTTGCACCAAGATTAACCCAAATAATCTACTCTTATTATTAAATAGATAATAAGATAGATATTATACTACTAATATTATGACTATATTACTACACTAGTAATACTTAGTAAATATTAGTATTTGAGAGTTTTTAGTGAGAGGAAGAATTTTAGAAAGAAGTATGACAATTGCACAAAATGAAGTAGTAAAATGATGAACAACAATTGTTCATTATAAAGCCAAATTGGCCGGATGACATAGTCCAAAAATGGACTATTATTTTGTTCAGTTTGATCACATGCATTAGAGTGGAGTGTTGTAGTATATATGATGATTATTTCTACTTGTTATGTCACTTTCAATAAGTAACTAAAGAGTAAAAACAAGAACAAAAATCATCACCCTTCTAACTACAATCCAACCGGCCAGTTTGGCCTAGTTAGGTCCATTTTGATTTTTGATATTTGTCTCACAAATACTTATTGATCATATGGTTAATTATCTTGTATAATTAAGTGTTAATTTGATCATATAACAATTATATCACTCAATTAAATAAATAATATGTACTTAACATTTTAAGTAATATTTTACCATTATATCAATATATAATGGGTCCCACAATGCATGGTTAATTTATTTTACAACTCATTGTAAATATAATTAACTAATTACCTCTATCTCAAAACCTCAACTAATTTAGTAATTTAACGATTAATTACTAA
Source organism: Heliosperma pusillum (assembly GCA_022085475.1). Classification (NCBI taxonomy): domain Eukaryota; kingdom Viridiplantae; phylum Streptophyta; class Magnoliopsida; order Caryophyllales; family Caryophyllaceae; genus Heliosperma; species Heliosperma pusillum. Next base: position 133,507 of record JAIUZE010003075.1, on the reverse strand, counting down.
GTTAAATCTTATTTAATCGTATTAAAATAAGATATAAATTTATTAGTCAATTATCGCATAATTGAAAAATAAGTTTAATCGAATTTGAGTTCTTAACTCAATTTCTAATAATTAACTCTCGTACATATCGAATATATGTAATGTACTAATTAAATGTATCGTATACAAATAATTAGTTACTATTTGGATTTCATCCTTTAGGTGTGGCCGAAAGGGATCAGTTGATCACCGCCGTCAAACGACAATAACGTCAAACTCTAGTCAGCCAACCGTTATTGATTTACGTTAATCAACTAACTAATCATATATATAGTCAATAATTATCCCAATTATATTCCATAATAAGATTTATTATGTGGCGCACTATTGTGGAGGACACCTACTCCAACAAATCCATTGTTTCCAGATAGCCGAATCCATGGGTAGCGAGAGTCATTCAATTCTAGTGATTTAGGGAGACAAGTCTCTAAAATTAAATCACTCATATTCGAAAAACACTATGCTTTCGATGAAAGGTGTAAAGTTGACTTGAATGTATCCAAGTTCCCACAAAACTTGGTGGCGACGCTATCTTGGCCTTCATTCAATTGGGGTCGAATCCTTCGGGTCGATCAAAGCCCTTTGTTGGATCACCGCGCCGTAAAGACTGCGCTGAGGGTGGTCTACCATTTGGCACCTCCGCTGGGGAAAGATGATTAGTTACACTTTGTTACTAGATTCTTTTCGCTCGAGGTTAGACTTGAAAATAAAGTGTTAGAAAGTGATACATTAACTCGTAGTGCTTCGATTCATGCATAAACTCTTAAGAAATTTGCCCAGGCCGCTTTTGTCCTCTTCGTGATAGATCGAGGGTCACGTCCCACTATGTCGTGGAGTAGGTACTCTATCTACATCGACTCCTTCCACATCTGGTCTTGTTAGACTTGGATTACCCTAGGAACTCTACCTAGTGTGGTCCTTTCAACAGGAGCAAGTCTAGTTGGAGGGAAGAAACCTTCTATTAGAAGATTTACAGAGACGTAGAAGATTCTAGGTGCATACATACTTAATATTCGAATGCTAAGGTGCCACATGGTTTCCGTGTCATGATTTTGAGAAACTCCAATGTCATTTTACAAACCAAGCTTTTTAAAAAAACCCACTTTCAAATACATCATTTTTTAAACGCGAAACACTGCCCAATTTAGTCTTGGAATTTCCTCAAGTAGATTTCTTCAAGCTGGCATGCTGTCTATTTTAACTCTCGACTTCAAAACCATCATCAATTTTCAAAACATCCCAAATCGATTTTCATAATTCAATACCAAACCTAAGGTTCATTATGTTTGACTAAGTCAAAGTCGAATTTAATTCTTGATTTTGTCTTAAGCTAAGGTCATCCTAAGGACATTCCACGCAACCCAACTCGATCGATTATATCCAAATGACAGGTTCAAGTAGCACCTAGACAGAAGGTCTAACCCGGTCCGCGAAAAATGCCTATTTAGGACGTTCGAGTCAACCCTATGGACCAAGATGGTACAATTACGGGTTAGTCACACCAAGTCAATGTTAGTCCATATCCAAGAATCAGATCCCGTGTCGTCATGTCATGAACCCATTTGCAAATAAACTTGAGTTGTTCATCTATAGGGTTCAAAGTCAAGTCTTGTCATGTTGGGTCTAAGAGCCATATCACACATTTTAGACTCCTCACTCATGGGCTAAGCTCATCTCCGGGTCCAACTCATAAGTCGGGATCTAAGATCCAAGTCTCATGTCGTATAGCCGAGGTACCCTCTGTGATGAAACTTTAGTTAATTCTCAAGACCCACGTCGGTCTTTTGTAGGTTCGTTTGCCATGTCTGTTGGGGTCAAGTCCTAATTGTGCAGGGGTCCTTATTTCAAATACGGATTTGTTCGAGATCTTTTTGTAGAAAGGGCTCCGCATACCCGCAAGAAATCAATGAAAGCTGCAGTTGCTAAGCTTCGTACTACATTTTTGCAGGGGCCCTTATTTCAACTACTTGTGGAAATGCTGACTAGCATTTTTGCCCAATCCCTCGGAGAACACCCAAAAGCTTGGTACTACAAGCTTAACCTGAAAAAATACCCTGCATTCGAAAATATTACAGTGGCATTTTGTTCTCACTACTCATATAACACTGAGATCCAAACCAACCTCTGTACTGAAAGTATGAAATTGGCTTCTTAACTTGAAGAGGTTGTAAAGATTGAAACGCTCGTGAAGAATCTCCGGCCTGCTTACCGTGATGTCTTGAAATACCAAAGCTTCCAAACCTTCAAAGAACTGGCTATCATTGGGTTTTGAATCGAAAACGACCTACGCCTAGCTGAATTTGAAAAACCAAGAGGCAATCAAATTTCCTCTTCCAAAACAAAGGAAACTGCAGCTTCTAACAATATTTCAGGGGTCAATCTCTTAGATGGGCCTTCTCAAAACGTGTGACGTTCTCCTAGAATATTCACCGACATGGGGTGTACCTACACCAATGCTCGAAAGGTTGATAGCTCTGGGAAAGCTTCAACCAATTGGTGTAACTCCGGATCTTCCAGATGACAAGATAACTAAGTGTTTCAAGGCTAATGCTTAATGTGCTTTTAAATGCGGCTAGGGTCATGACACATAATAATTTTTTAGATTGAAACACGAAATGCAAGAAAAGATCGAGAATGGGACTATATATCCCATTACGGACGGTGAAACCGAACATTGTCAACAATCCTTTTAGGGACCACGCCAACGTCATGTTCATGGAAGAAACTATGACTATAGTCGTCCTTTGAGGCCATGTCGAATGAAAGGGGTCTATGTAGGGGAAATGTGCGTCAACTGCCCGAACTTTCTCCTTTTAGTTAAGAACAAAGTTCAAATCGGTAGTTTCATAATTGACGGTACCCCTTCCATCCATTAAAACACTAACGAAGTCAACAGGATTTGGGACGATTATGAAGATGATGAGTACCTAACCCAAGGTGCAAATGTCACCCATACTCAGGATGAAATCCTAAAGGCTCGATACATCGCCCTCGAAACTAATCATTTTACACGATCAGGATGGCCGTATAATGTCGAAAAAGGCAAACCATGCCGCAACCAAGGATGTACTAGAATCGTCGTCCTCCAAATATCCAGCAGTTATTGAAGTACTTAACTTAAACCCCTGAGGGTTTCCTCATTAAGCAACTTCAGAAAACAAAAGTTGACATGAACATATAGCAGTTAATCATAAGCTCATACGTGAAAGTTCATAGACCTTAATTAGTCCCCTCTAATTAGTTACTAAATTACTTGTTAATTTAGTATTTAATGATCTATGTAACATGCATGAAAATATAAAGACATTTATATAAAAGAAGAAATTTCCTCACATTTAAATGGAAATGATATGGGCACAATAAGAACTCCTTCTTGTTGTTCGTGAGCTATTATATAGATGATCCTCCAAAAATCTCCAAACTAGAAGATCTCCTTTAAATTGCACCCAAGACTAACTCAAATAAACATAACTTATTATTAACTAGATAATAAGAAAAGTTATACTAATATTAGAATATACTACTACTATAGTAATACTAAGTGAATATTAGTATATGAGAGTTTTAGAAAGATTAGAGGATATTAGTGAGATAAAGCAAATAAGCAAGAATGAACAAAAAAAAAAATAATCAACAATATTGTCCTTTTATAGACAATATGGCTGGTCCATGTGGGCTTCACAAGGCTCTTATTTTGCTTATTTTAATTCACATGCAAAGTGGTAGAGTGTAGTGTTGAGTGAAATGATTTTAGGTTACTATTTATGCCATAATCTCATGTGACTTGTGAGCATGAACAAAAGCAACCATCATCACTTCTCCACTACTACATGACCGGCCACTAGAGGCATTATATGGTCCATTTTAATTTTTGATATTTGTCCCACAAATACTTACTAATCATATGCTTAATTATCTTGTATAATTAAGTGTTAATTTGATCATATAACAATTATATGACACAAATAAATAAATAATATGTACTTAACATTTTAAGTAATATTTTACCATTATATCAATATATAATGGGTCCCACAATGCTTAGTTAATTTACTTTACAACTTCTTGTAAATATAATTAACTAATTAGCTTTACCTCAAAATATATGTAAAACCTCAACTAATTTAGTAAATTAACGATTAATTACTAAACTAGATCTTATTTAATCATATTAAAATAAAATATAAATTTATTAGTCAATTATCGCATAATTGAAAAATAAGCTTAATCGAATTTGAGTTCCTAACTTAATTTCTAACTATTAACTCTCGTATATATATCAAATATATTTAATGGACTAATTAACTGTATCATATACAATTAATTAGTTACTATTTGCATTTCATCCTTTAAGTGTGACTGAAAAGGATCAGTTGATCACCGGCGCCATACGACAATAACGTCAAACTCTAGTCAGCCAACCGTTATTAATTTACGTTAATCAACTGACTAATCATATATATATATAGTCAATAAATATCCAAATTATATTCCTTAATGAGATTTATTATGTGGCGCACTATTATGGAGGACACCTACTCCAACAATACGAACATTGTCAGGCTTTGCTACAACCTCTAATGAACATGATAGTGTCCTCAAGCACTACACCTGGGGATATGGTCGCGTCTATTGCTCGCAATCAACCACAACTTACTAATGCCATAACATTCTCTGACGAGGATCTACCACCTTATGGGTGACAACACAACTTCGCCCTCTATATCGCGGTAACAAGTCGTCACAGTCACATTCCTATGACGTTAGTCGACTGCGGGTTTGATGTTAACGTTCTCCCAATGAAGACAATGCATCTTGTTAGGATTAGAGAAGAACAACTTTATCTCAACCACTCAGACTATCGAGCTATCGATGGAATTGTGTGTCGCATACCTGGACTCGTCAGCCTAGTGGTGTGTACAACGGCCATAGAAAGAAAGGTGGATTTCCATGTGATAGATATCACATCGTTTTTAAATTTACTACTAGAAAGACCATGGATTTACGCAGTAAAGGCTGTTTCCTCTACATTGCATAGCAAACTTAAAATCCCAATTTATGAAGAAACAATCACCATCAACGCCACACCAATCGTAGTGGTTGGAGGGTACATTACCTTTGAAGTAAACGTTGATATCGTTAACAATCCATGTAATTTCGAAGCAATAATCATTGTTGAATCTTGTCCTTATTTGGGAAACATAGACCAGTACATGGAGTGCCACGTATGTGAAATGGTTCTAAAGGATGGTCGCTACTTCATCAGAGTATGCGAGATAATACTGTGCCTAGACTGTTATGAACCCCACTTCGACGAAAAAGAGAGAAAGAAGGTTGCCAGGATCAAAGTATTCCATGGTTGTTAATAAATTCGTGACGGTATACTAATGGTAATGCCAACGAAGCATGACGCGAAGCCAGGTGTCGACGGGATTGCCATGGGACTCTTCTTCGGGGATGAGACCAAACCCATAGTATCATGAAACGAAGATTTTTTGAACATGATTCTTAGAAGCGAAAGATTTAATCCATCTACCCGCATCACTGACGTTAATCCTCTTAAGGCCAACCCGGGATGGTGGAGAACAATAAATTGGACCGATAACAAAGGTATATTGTTCAAACGAACAACAAAAGAAGCCAAGATGTTTAAGATAGATGATAACTCTTATACTAAGTCTGAGTCTGAGTCTGATCTAAGTCCTACGATTGAGTCTAAAGTGTCAGTTTTGGAAGATACCCTTGTCCTTGTCAAGCACCATCCCGGAGTCTTGTCTCCCTTTATCCCTCCAAACCTTGGTATGCCGGGCCTGTCCCATCTGCCACTCTTATCCTGCAACTGATCTCCGTTCAGTTGGCTAAAATGTATGCGGCTTTTGCCAATTTTCAAATAAATAATAATAGGGGCCAGTTTGCTTACGACTTGCCCCATTACAATTTAATTTTTGAAAATAATTTCTTGAATAATGATATTATGAATAAGATCGAAGAAGAACATGTTGAAGAAGAAGAGGTAGAACTACCTCCTCACATAAGTAGAGGGCTCGATGAATTCGAACGGAAAACATTAGTAATCGAACACACTGAAAAAATCAATGTGGGAACAACCATAGAACCTTAAGATCTCAAGATATGGACAACATTAGATCCTACTAAAATACAAGGGTTTATTGATCTATTGGTCGAGTTCAAACACTTGTTCGCGTGGTCCTACAAAGACATGCTAGGTATTGATAATGAAATCGCTTAACATAATATTCCAATCAATCCAGGTTTCAAGCCAGTTAAACAAATGCTATGCAAAATGCGTACAAAATGCGTACAAAATGGTCTTTGAAATATAAAGACGAAGTAGACAAACAACTAAAAGCCGGGTTCATCAAGGTATTCGAATACTCGAATTGGGTTTCCAACGTTGTGCTAGTACCAATGAAAGATGGCAAACTTTGAGTCTGCCTTGATATCCGAGATTCGAACAAAGCAAGTTTGAAGTATGATTTCCCATTACCCCACATCGACATCTTGGTGGCAACACCGCAGAACATGCCTTGCTATCCTTTCATAAATGGTTATGCTAGCTAGGGAATAATCAAATAAAATCGATGAAGAAGACATGGACAAAATAACTTTTACTATGCCTGCACAATGATGCTTTTCAGTTTGATTAATGGTGCCCAACCTATCAAAGAACAGTAATGACGTTGCTACATGAACTAATGTATAAAGAAGTAGAGGTCTATGACGATGAAATGATCGTAAAATAAAAGGCTCGTGATGGCCACTTTGGCGCATTACGCAAATTCTTTGAAAGATTACGCAAATATAAGATAAGGTTAAACCCTCAGAAATGCGCATTTGGTGTCACGTCTGGGAAATATTTATGTCATATCGTTAGCCATCGTGTCATCGTGATTGACCCAACAAAAATCCAAACCATCATGGAAACTCCTCACCCAAAGATCGAGAAAGAAATTCGAGGTTTTCTGTGCGAATACAGTGCATAAGTAGTTTCATTGCGAAGCTAACGATGATATGCAAACCGATCTTAAAGAAAATGAAAGTTGGGGAACATGTAATGTGGCATGACCTCTGTCGGGCACCATTTTTGACAAAATCAAAGAGGTATCAAAGTTAGGCAACATGTCATGTGGGATTACCCAAAGCTGGATTTGAAGGACCTAGACCCATAATTAGACTCCTCTAATTATGTATTAAGCTATCTCCATAATTTAATTACATAAAGATCTATTATCATGCATACAAATATATAGGCATAATATAAAAGAAAGGTAAAAATATGGTAGGAATATAAAAATATGGTAGAAATATTCTTACAATGATATATGGAAATAAGAACAACGAGTCATTATTGTCTTATGAATTTGTGCATGCTTTTGGATGAACCTTTAAGTCTCAAACTCTCAAACTCTCCAAAGTAGAAGAGTAAGACGACCTCCTCTTGGTTGCTCGCAAGATTATAACCCAAAATTCTAGTATTTATTAACTAGATAAAGACTGGAACTAACCCTTAAAAAATACTAAGCTAATTATATATATTACTACACTGATAATATATGATATGTATTGTTTTACTTGAGTTTATTTGAAATTTGATGAATAAAAGATGAAGAAAATGATGACGAGATGAACAACTTTTTCTCCTCTTTTTCTCTCTTCATATGCCCAAATGGCTCTTTTTAGAGCAAAATTATGGTCTTCAAAACCACAATTCAAATGCTTATGATGATGGGTATATATAGACAAATGGTGGAGTGTATTGTTAGGTAATTACATGGGATGAAATCACATGGTTGACTGGAAAGTTGACCAAGAGAAAGGATGATGTTCCTTACTATAAAGAGAGCCCACTCAAGTTATTATGTGTCCATTTTGACTATTGATATTTGTCTCACAAACTATTATAAGTCATACCCATAAATAAGTTACATTATTAAGGGTTAATTTTATCAGTAAAAAATTAAATAATTCAAATAACATGATATTATATACATAATTTTAAGTGATTATTTGACCATTATATCAATATATAATGGGTCTCACAAAATCCTATTAGGTAATTTTACGACTCCTTATAAGATTAAATAGCTAATTACCACTATCTCGCAATATATACAAATATCATACTAATAATAATATCGTACTAATAATAATCAAATATTATTATTTTGTTCAAATTTTATTCAATTAATAAATTTTATTTAATCAGATTAAATTAAGAAATAGAATTTATTATTCAATTATCGTATAACTGAATAATAAATATATTCGGCCTGAGTTTCTAACTCGATATAAAATCAATCTCTCTTGGCCAACGTTTAGTCATTTAATTCAAGGGAATAATTAAAATGTATCATGCAGTGTAAAACTATAAAGCATACCAGGAATGAAACTCCAAATCAGAATTTTGTTAAAAATAGTAAACGACCTTTATCATTTTTGAACTTTTGCAGGAAAGATCTTAATATTATTAGGGAGGCCTGATTATAGTTTCAATAATTATAGATTTGATTTGGTATTTCTTTCCGAAAAAGAAAGCTCAACTGTCAGCAGACATGGTTGTCTGAGGCCGAATGAAACAAACAAGCTCTAAACAGGGATATAACTAAAAAAATGGCTTCCAGAGTTGAACACAGAAAGACACAAGTTTAGTTTAGTAAGTCTAAGCCTCAAATTCACAGAGAACTCACAGGATTTAAAATTTAAACTCACACAACACAACTAAATAGTCACAGACTGGCTAGTAATCAAAAACAGAAGCTTATCTATTAACCACATGATACACCAAACTAGGGGTTAGGACAAGAATAGAAGACACACAACACAAGATAAGAACAAGTAAATGACTCTAACTTAGGCCAACAAACTAAGACTAGCACAGGTAACTCTAAATGCAGTGAATCCTAAGCCAAACTCACTCACTAAGACAAGCACAATTAAATGACTCTAACTTAGGCCAACAAACTAAGACTAGCACAAGTTTGTTGAAAATTTTGAGCTAACCAAGGCTGGCACAGGTTAACAAAGAAAGAGTAAGAACTCTGGTTTTTTCATTCAAGCATTCTGAGTCTTTGTTTACATCAAAAGGCTCTTTATATAGAGCATTACATGGGATCTCTACCACACAACATAAAGCTACATCTAAGGACTTGAAATGAGCTTTGAAATAACAACAAAACAGATACAAAAGTCTACTAATAAGACGAGCAAAAACAGACTGCAAACAACTTCAGAAAAGTGACTGAAAAGCATCCTTGTCCCTTTCCTAAAATGGCAATGCAGTGCAGGTTGTTGAGGGGCTTGTCTTGGCTGTCTGTTGCTTCAAATGGAACCTTGACAGGGATTGTTGTAACCTTCCCAACATCCTTATTAATTGCTACTGAGGGTAGCAAAAAAAGTAAAAGGCCTTTGCTCATTCATTGGTCTTGAAACCTGCCTAGCTCTCACAGTGACTCATCAACTTGTGGGCAGTTTTTCTTGGACTTGTAGGGATAATCTGGAATACGTCTCCGGGACTTTTTGGTAGCCAAGGGTCTCAACTTGATGGGAAAAGGAGTAGGAGCCCTTGCTTAGACAGTTGTTGTAGGATATCTGGTCTAGAACTGCTGCTGGTATCTATGGGGTTCTTCTTGTTGTTGCTGGCTTGGGACCTTGTTAATCTGGTTGGCATTGCTTCTATTGGTGCTGTTGTTGCTTGATCATGAGCTCTTGAAGGTTTTATGGTTGGACTGTGTGTTGCTTGGGCATGGTTGCCTTTTGTTGCTTCTGAAAACTCTGTAGTTTGGACTTGGTCTGCCTTGGACTGAACATGGTTGTGCTTGTTGGTTGTTGCCTGAACTCGATTGTCAAAGGGGGTTGCTCCCCTAGCTCCTGCTTCATCCTCCCCTTGTTGGAAGGATTTGAGCATCAAATTCTCAGGGTTATCCTCTTCACTGTCATAGTAGGGGCTAAGGTCTCCTATGTTAAATGTACCATGAACTCCATACTCTCCTGGCAAATCTACCTTGTAAGCATTGGCTCCCACCTTCTCTATGATTTCAAAGGGTCCTTCTGCTCTAGGCATGAGTTTGTTCTTTCTTTTGTTTGGGAACCTTTCTTTCCTGAGGTGTAACCACACCAGGTCGCCTGCCTGAAACTCCTTCTTTCCTCTTGGCACCTTGGCTTTGATTTTGTATTGCTCATTAGTCTTCTCTATGTTCTTTTTAACCTGCTCATGCAACCTGAACATCATAGTTCAGTATTTCTTTAGGCAAATTGGACAACTCTATTGGCATGAGTGGGTTGCTGCCATAGACCACCTCAAAGGGGTTGTGTGACCAGTGCTTGATGAAGGGGCCCTGTTGAAGGCAAATTCTGCCTGGGCTAGCTTGAGATCCCAATCCCCTAGTGACTTCTTCTTAATGCACCTTAGTATTCTTCCTAGGGTTTTGTTGGTGATTTCTGTTTGTCCATCTGTTTGGGGGTGGTGGGATGTGCTGAAGAGCAGCCTAGTGTTTAGGAGCTTCCACAGGGTCTTCCAGAAGTAACTCATAAACTTTGTATCCCTGTCTGAAACAATTGATCTAGGCACCCCATGTAGTTTGACTACCTCTTTGAAGTAAAGCTCAGCAACCTCTGATGCATCCTCAGTCTTGTTACAGGGCACAAAGTGAGCCATTTTGCTGAATCTGTCAACCACAACCATGATGGAATCCTTTCCCCTAGGAGTCCTGGGCAGAGCAACAATGAAATCCATGCTGATGTCTTCCCAAGGCTTGTCAGGTACAGGTAGTGGTGTGTAAGGTCCTGCTTGGAAGAAACTTTTTGCCTTTTGGCAAGTGGAACACCTCCTAAGGACAGCTTGAACATCCCCTTCCATCCTAGGCCAGTAAAATTGATCTTGCAGGTTATCCAAGGTCTTCTGCACCTCAAAATGTCCTGCTAGTCCATTAGAGTGGACTTCCTTCACCAACAGATCCCTATATGAGCCCCTAGGGACACACAATTTGTTCCCGTTAAACATGTAACCTTCCTGCAGCTGATACTTGGTTTCTTTTGCACTGGGATTGCTCTGCAAAGACAGCCACTAGTCCTCCATGAAATCAGGGTCATCCTGATAAAGTTCATTCATAAACTCAAAACCTAGCACCTCTTGTTGGATTGTCACCAGCATGGAATGCCTTCTAGACAGGGCATCTGCTACCATATTTGACTTTCCTTCTTTGTATTTGCTTGAGAAATTAAAGGACTGGAGGTATTCAACCCATTTTGCATGTCTGGCACTGAGCTTGTGTTAGCCATTTATGTATTTCAGGGCCTCACGATCAGAGTGAAGTACAAAAGGCTTGGGTTTGAGATAATGGCTCCAGTACATGAGGGCTCTCACCAAGGCATAAAACTCCTTGTCATATGTGGAGTAGTTGAGCTTAGCCCCATTGAGTTTCTCACTGAAAAAGGCCACAGGATTCCTTCCTTGAATGAGCACTGCTCCAACTCCTACCCCACTTGCATCACACTCCACCTCAAACAACTGATCAAAATCAGGTAGGGCTAGTATAGGTGCCTCACACAGCTTCTTCTTGATGAGCTCAAAGGCTGCTTGTGCCTGCTCAGTCCACTTGAACTCACCCTTCTTCATCCCTTCTGTTATAGGCACCATGATAGTGCTGAATCCCTGTATAAACATTCTATAGAAGGAGGCTAGGCCATGAAAACCCCTAACTTCAGTGATATTCTTGGGGGTAGGCCAAGACTTGATGGCTGCAATCTTCTCCTTATCCACAGATATCCCCCTCACAGAGATGACATACCCCAAGAACTTGACCTCCTCAGTCATGAAAGTGCACTTCTCCATTTTCCCAAAGAGCTTATGCTCCCTCAGTTTCAGAAACAACAACTTTAAATGGTTCAGATGTTCAGATTTGCCCTTGCTATAGACCAGGATATCATCAAAGTACACCACAATGAAATGGCCTATGAAAGGCCTCAGAACTTCAGTCATAAGTCTCATGAATGTGCTAGGAGCATTAGAGAGACCAAATGGCATCACCAGCCACTCATAAAGCCCATGCTTAGTTTTAAATGTTATTTTCCATTCATCCCCCTCCTTGATTCTCACCTGGTGGTAACCTTGCCTAAGATTTATTTTGGAAAATAGCCTGGCTCCACTTAACTCATCCAACATCTCATCCAGCCTTGGAATGGGGAACCTGTATTTGACAGTGATATTGTTAATGGCCCTGCTGTGAATACACATTCTCCATGAACCATCATTCTTAGGGACTAGGAGGGCATGCACTGCACAAGGACTTAAGGATTCCCTGACAAATCCCTTGGACGTTAGCTCCTATACCTGCCTCTGCAATTCTTGGGTGGACTTGGGGTCACTCCTGTATGCTGGCCTATTAGGTAGCATGGCACCTAGAATGAGGTCTATCTGGTGCTCTATGCCTCTTAGAGGAGGAAGTCCTGATGGTAGTTCTTCTGGAAATACATCCTCATGCTCATTGATCAGCTCCTTTACCTTTGGGGGAACCTCAACTGGTTCCTCAACCTGTTTGGACAAGAGAAAATACACAGGTTGTTCTTGTTTCACTTCCCTGAGCATGGCTGCCTCTGTGAGGAAAAGAACCTCCTTGGATCCACTGGTGCTAGGGCTACCATAGTCCCTAGTGTTTGGAGGTAAAGGCGTAAGGACTATCCTCTGACTCCCATGCCTGAAAGTGTACACATTGCTTTTCCCTTTGTGCAGGGCATCTTTATCAAACTCCCATGGTCTCCCAAGCAGTAAATGGCATGCATCCATAGGCACTACATCACAAGTCACCTCATCCTTGTAGGTGCCTCCAATAGAGAAATATACTAAACACTGTTGATCAACTCTTACTTCAGCACCCTTGTTGAACCATCTGAGTTTATAAGGATTTGGGTGGGGTGTAGTCTCCAAGCCAAGCTTGTTAACCAGGGTAACTGAGGCCACATTTGTACAACTGCCCCCATCTATGATCACATTGCAGACCCTTTCTTGAATAGTACACCTGCTCCTGAAAATTAAAGATCTCTGGTCTTCCTCTAGAGGTTGATGCTGGGAATGCATAACCCTCTAAAGAACAGGACTGTGACCAGTGTCTGGTGGGACTACTACCAAAGGGGCATCAATTTCCTCTTTCTGCTCTCCTACTCCCTCCTCCTGCTCATACTCAATGAGTCCTTCCTTCTCCCACTCCATGACTTCTACTGCAGTCAAGGCTCTTCTTCAAGGACAGTCCCTCTTAAAATGACCATATCCTTGACACTGATAGCATTTGCTTTTCTCTTCTGAAGGAGTGAGGGTAGGTTGTTGTCCCACAGGGGCCTTACCCTTATCCAAGGGGTTCCTATTAACAGTTACAGGAGTCCTAGAACCTTCCCCAATTCTGACCCCAGCATAAGGTTTAGTCATAGCAGGTTTGGTGAAAGGTTTGGTTATTTCTTTCCCCATTTTCTCAACCCTGTGGGATAGGTTAACCACATCTTCAAAGGACCATAGGGGCTGCATTCTAACCTTGTTAGCAATGCCTGGGTTTAGACCTTCTAGGAATCTAGCAATCCTTTGTTCAGGTTTCTCAGTAATGACACATTGAAGGGTAAGCTGCTCAAACTCTCTCAGTTATGATTAAACAGACTTTTCATTTTGTTTCAGTTTAGACAGCTTTATAAACAAGTCCTGGGTATAATCCTTAGCAACAAACTTGTTCAACATTTTTTTCTTCAATTTAGACCAAGATTTGATGGGTTCCTTACCCTCCCTAGCTCTTAGACTCTTCATGGTTTCATACCAGAGGGAAGCATACCCTTTCAATTTCAGGATAGCTACTTTAAAGGCTTTAGCATCATTGTACCCATTATATTCAAAGACTTTCTCTATATCCCTAAGCCATTCTAACAAATCATCAGGGTTTAAGCTACCAGAAAACTCAGGAATGTCAACCTTGAGGTGTTTATCAGTGAGGCCATGCCCTGAAGCTCTACTCCTTGTGGATTCATCTGAGTTTGAAGGTTCCTCCTCTTCAGGTGGTCTGACCCTGCCTCATGGTGGACCTAGGCCTCTCCCTCGACCTCTGCCTCATCCTCCAGCAAACAACTGGTTGCCTATTACCTGATCCAAGGCTCTGGTTAGGGTGGTTACAACCCCAGCCAGGTCCTCTATCCTTGCTTCTACACCTGCCAATCTCTCTCCACTCATTGGGCTATTTTTGTATTTTTGAATGTAGTTTGGTTAAATGAACTCACATTAGAAATAAACCTAAACTCTGATGACCAATTTGGTACACCAAACTAGGGGTTAGGAAAATAATAGAAGACACACAACACAAGATAAGAACAAGATAAACAAACCCTGTATTCAGGGCTACCAAGACAAGCACAGGTAGCTCTAAATGCAGTGAATCCTAAGCCAAACTCACTCACTAAGACAAGCACAAGTAAATGACTCTAACATAGGCCAACAAACTAAGACTAGCACAAGTTTGTTGAAGGTTTTGAGCTAACCAAGGCTAGCACATGTTAACAAAGAAAGAGTAAGAACTCTGGTTTTTTTCATTCAAGCATTCTGAGTCTTTGTTTACATCAAAAGGCTCTTTATATAGAGCATTACATGGGATCTCTACCACACAACATAAAGCTACATATAAGGGCTTGAAATGAGCTTTGAAATAACAACAAAACAGATACAAAAGTCTACTAATAAGACGAGCTAAAACAGACTGCAAACAACTTCAGAAAAGTGACTGAAAAGCATCCTTGTCTCTTTCCTAAAATGGCAATGCAGTGCAGGTTGTTGAGAGGCTTGTCTTGGCTGTGTGTGGCTTCAAATGGAACCTTGAGAGGGACTTCTACGTCCTTCCTAACATCCTTATTAATTGGTACTGAGGGTCACACAAAAGGTAAAAGGCCTATGCTCATTCATTGGTCTTGAAACCTGCCTGGCTCTCACAGTGACTCATCAACTTATGGGCTGTTTTTCTTGGACTTCTAAGGATAATCTAGAAAACTTCTCCTGGACTTTTTGGTAGCCAAGGGTCTCAACTTGATGGGGAAAGGATTTGGAGCCCTTTCTTGGACAGTTGTTGTAGGATATCTGGTCTAGAATTGCTGCTGGTATCTGTGGGGTTCTTCTGGTTGTTGCTGGCTTGGGACCTTGTTACTCTGGTTGGCATTGCTTGTGTTGGTGCTATTGTTGCTTGATCATGAGCTCTTGAAGGTGTTATGGTTCGACTGTGTGTTGCTTGGACATGGTTGCCTTTTGTTGCTTCTGAAAACTCTGTAGTTTGGACATGGTCTGCCTTGGACTGAACATGGTTGTGCTTGTTGGTTGTTGCCTGAACTGGATTGTCAAAGGGGGTTGCTCCCCTAGCTCCTTCTTCACCACAGCTTGAACACAGGTTAATAACTAGTCCTGGACTCAAACTACAGACAAATGCAACAGTTTGAAGATTTGAGAGATGATTCCCAAAGGTTTTTTTTTTATTCAAATTAAATTCGGTTCTTACATTGTTCAACAGGCCTCATATATAGGCATTACAACAAGCTGACTGACCCTACGATGTAAACCTCATCCAAGGGCTAAAAAGGACTCGCAACTAGCCTCTTAACATATACTGAAAGTCACCTAATATGGACAAGCTCAATAGCACAAACACTAAACCACAGAAAACAGACTGAACTATAAAGTATAAATTAGATTTGTTGTTTTCCTGAAATGGCAAAGCTTCAATTTGTCTTCTATTTGGGTTGTCTGGTTGTTAACCTTGGTATTGGGACGCATCAAGGCTTTACTTGTGCTCTTAGGGACTTTGTTATTCATAGTACTACTTGACTTAGTGCAAAAGGGAGCCTCAACCGGATTGAAAATGTGAAAATACCTTGTTGGACCCAATTTTGATCTTGATTATTGTAAGCTGTTTTTCATGGTCTTAAAGTAAACCATTGGGAAAGTGTTCCTGGACTTTTTTGTTGACCTTCATGTGGACTTGGCAGGGGGGCCAAGGTAGGGATTACTGGGATGACATGGTGAACCTCTTTGGTGGCTGGAAGTTGATTGGTGCAGGCTGGTCGTTCTGATCTTGTTGAGTTGTTGTGCTTGCAATGTTGTTGGTGCTAGCTTGGCTGGTGCAATGGCCTATGTTTCCAGCCATGTCTTGTACTGTCCTGGCCATGGCTTGCTCAAGCCTGGCTCTTATTCATCCACTAAGTCACCATAGTAAGGGCTTAGATCCCCTATGTAGAATGTTCCATGTACCTCATAATCTCCTAGTAGATTAACCTTGTAGGCATTAGGTCCTATTTTCTCAATGATTTCATATGGACCATTTGCCCTTGGCTCCAGCATGTTCTTTCTTTTGGAGGGGAACCTTTCTTTTCTTAGATGTATCCATACCAAATCTCCTGGTGAAAACTCTTTCTTATGCCTAGGGACCTTAGCATTCTTCTTGTATAGATCATTGGCCTTCTCAATTTGCCTTCTAACAGTCTCATGTAACTTCATCATCTGCTCTACTCTTTTCTTTGCATCAAAGCTCAATTCTTCCATGGGAAAAATAGATAAATCAACAGGCATTAAAGGGTTAACAAAATAGACTCCTCAAATAAACTGTGGCATGTGGCTGAGGATGGTGCTTTATTGAATGCAAACTCTGCCCAAGCCAAATTCAAATCCTAGTCCTTCAAGTACTTGCTCACAATGCATCTTAGTATCCTCCCCAATGTCTTGTTGGTCACCTCAGTTTGACCATCTGTCTGTGGGTGGTGAAAAGTACAAAACAAGAGCCTTCTATTTAACAGCCTCCAAAGTGTTATCTAGAAGTAACTCATGAATTTTTTCTCCTTGTCAGACACTATAGTCTTCGGCACCGCATGAAACCTCAATATTTCTCCTAGGTACAGCTCTGCCACACTAGCAGCATCCTCAGTCTTCTTACAGGCTATGAAATGAGACATTTTGATGAACCTGTCTACCACAACCATCAATGAGTCTTTTCCTCTCTGTGTCCTTGGCAATGCTACAATGAAATCCATACTCACATCCTCCCAAGGCCTCTGAGGGACTGGTAGGGCTGTGTGGGGACCTGCTTTGAATGAGCTCTTAGCCTGATGAAACACTCCACACCTTCGGAGCACTATCTACACTTCACCCATCATCTTAGGCCAATAGAATTGGTCTTGCAGGATGTCTAATGTTTTCTGGACACCAAAGTGACCTCCCAAATCACTGGGATACACCTCTTTGATCAGCAGGTCTATAAGACCCCCTTGGAACACACAACTTGTTTCCCATGAATAGAAACCATTTATGCAGACTGTAGGGTGAGTCTGATGTCCTTGTCCCCTCAGTCTGAGCTAACCAATCTTCGTAGAAGTCAGGATCATCCTTTCATAGCTCTTTCATGAACTAAAACCCTAGAACCTATTGTTCCATGGTTGATAGCAATGTATACCTCCTAGACAAAGCATCTGCAACAATGTTCTGCTTGCCTTCTTTGTACTTGCTTTAGAAAGTAAATGATTGAAGGAATTCAACCCACTTGGCATGGCTATGATTTAGCATATGTTGGCATCTTATATACTTCAAGGCTTCATGATCTGAATGCAATACAAAGGGTTTTGGTTTTAGATAATGGCTCCAATGCATAACAGCTCGGCAAAGGGCATAAAACTCCTTATCATAGGTTGAATAACTCAGCTTTGCTCCACTTAAATTCTCACAGCAATAGGCTACTGACTTCCTCTCTTGAACTAGGACAGCTCCGATCCCTACCCCAGTTGCATCACACTCTACTTCAAACATGCAGTTGAAATCAGGCTGCCGGAGGACGGGTGCATAACACGAGAGCTTCTTGATGTTTCTGAAGGCTTGCACAACACTCTCAGTCCACTTAAACTCTCCTTTCTTCATGCATTTAGTGATAAGAGCTGCAATAGCACTGAAATTCTTGATGAATCTTATGCAGAATGAAGCTAAGCCATGAAAGCCTCTAACTTCCGTGATGTTTCTAGGAACTGGCCACGACTAAAAAGCTACAACCTTGTCCTGATCCACAGCGATCCCTCTTCCTGACACCACATACCCCAAGAATTTAACCTCGTCTGTCATGAATGTACACTTCTCCAACTTCCCTAATAACTTGCTTTCCTTTAGGCTTTCAAATACGGTCTCAAGGTGCCTCAAGTGGTCTTCTTGACTTTTAAAATAAATGAGAATATCATCAAAGTAAACAACCACAAACTTGCCTGAGCATGGCCTTAGTACCTCTGTCATCAGCCTCATAAAGGTAGTAGGTGCATTTGATAATCCAAATTGCATAACAAGTCATTCATACATCCCATGCTTTTTTTTTAAGGCAGTCTTCTAGTCATCACCCTCCCTGAATCTTACGTGATGATACCCTTGTCTGAGGTCTATCTTTGAGAAGACCTTAGATCCAATCAACTCATGTAGCATGTCATCCAGCCTAGGTATAGGGAACCTATACTTTATTGTAATGCTGTTGATGGCGCTGTTGTCTATGCACATCCTCCATGAGCCATCTTTCTTTGGGACTAGAAGAGCAGGTACAACACAAGGACTCATGGATTCTCTCACAAACCACTTTCTCATCAACTCATCAATCTGGCTTTCCGATTCTTGTGTTGCCTTAGGATTACACCTATATGCAGGCCTGTTAGGAAGTACAGATCATGGCACAAGGTCTATTTGGGGTTTAATCCCTCTTAGGGGAGGTAGGCCACTAGGAATTTTATCTGGGAACACATCCTTGAACTAATTAATTAATGGCTTAACCTCTGTAGGAACCTCTTTTGACAACAACACGAACACAGCTTGTTCTTACTTAAATTCCTTCACCATATAAGTTACAGATAAGAACAAGACCCCACTGAGATCTTTAGTCATACTAGGACTCCCATAACGCTTATGGTTTGGTGGTAGGGGTGTTAAGGTGATGTTCTTGCTTCCTTTCTTGAAGGTATAAGTATTACTTCTTCCCTGATGCACTAATTTCTTATCAAACTCCCATGGTCTGCCTAAGAGTAGATGGCAGGCATCCATTGGTACTATATCACAGAGAACCTCATCCTTGTAAACCTTTCCAATTCAAAATGACACCAAACACTGCTTGTCTACCCTGACTTCATCCACTTTGTTTAACCATCTCAGCTTGTAGGGTTGTGGGTGGGGCTGAGTGCTCAAGTTGAGCTTGTTTACCATAGTGGCAGATGCCACATTGGTACAGCTCCCTCTATCAATGATAAAGTTACACACCCTCCCTTCGATGGTGCACCTACTCCTGAAGATAAGTGATCTCTGGTCCTCCTTTAGGGGAGCTTGTTGGCAGTGCATTACTCTTAAAATCATCAATGTGTGACCAGTATTAGGGTGAGCTACAACCATAGCTTGGTCTGACTCTTCCTCAGAGGGTTCTTCCTCTTTTTCCAATACCTCTTCTTCGTCATACTCCACTAAGACTTCTTTTTCCCAATTTTCAACTTCCATAATGGTAAGTGCTTTCTTAGAGGGACAATCCTTTCTGAAATGGCCATAGCCTTGGCATTGGAAACATTTAATCATGTTCTCAGTCATTGTTGTATTAGGTTTCTGTCCCACGATTCCCTTCGCTTTATCTAAGGTACGTGAAGGTGTTGTTCTAGGTGTCTCAGTAATTCTAACACCACTGTAAAGCCTGGTTTGAAATAGCCTGATGGGCTTAGGTGTACCAGGTTTAACCTTTCCTATTTTCTAAAGTCTTAAAGACAGATTAACAACATCATCATCAGACCATAAGGGTTGCATCCTTACCTTTATTAGAAATACTTTTATCTAAACCCTCCAAGAACCTAGCAATCCTTTGCTCAGGCTTATCAGTTACTTCACATTGAACGATTAGTTGCTCAAACTCCTTAGGGTAGGTCTCAGCTGGTCTTTCATCTTGCTTAAGCTTAGACAACTTAACAAACAGATACTGGGTATAATCTTTAGTAACGAACTTGACATTTTGTTTTTCAGTTTAGACCAATATCTAAGAGGCTCCTTACCCTCCTTAATCCTTTGATGTTTCAGATTAACATACCAAAGTGAGGCATAACCTTTCAGCTTTAAACTAGCAACCTTAAAAGACTTAACATCATTATAGCCTTTATACTTAAAGACCTTTTAAATTTCTCTAATCCATTCTAGTAAGTCATCAGGATTTAAACTACCATTGAACACATGGATGTCTACCTTTAAGTATTTGTCTGTCTGCATTTGGATGGAAACCCTGCTCCTGGTGGAGTCATCTGAGTCAGGATGCTCATCCTCATCTGGTTGTCTCCCTCTGCCTCCTGGTGGTGCCATGCCTCTCCCTCGACCTCTTCCTTTGCCTCCAGCAAACAAGAGGTTGTTCCCTACGATTTCATCCAGGCTCCTAGTTAGAGTAGTGACAATTCTAGCTTGATCCTCCATCCTTGATTTCACATTAGCAACTCTCTCTTCACTCATTGTGTTGTTACAGTATTCCTCAACCAAAGCTCTGATAACCAATTTCCAATGTAAAACTATAGGACAAACAAGAATGCAACTCTAATTTAGGATTTTGTTAAAAATAGTAAATGACCTTTAGAATTTTAGAAATTTTGCAGGAATGATCTTAATTTTATTAGAGAGGGTTTTTTATAGTTTGAATAATTATAGTTTTTATTTGGCATTTCTTTCTGAAAATGAAAGCTCAACTGTCAGCAGACATGGTTGTTTGAGGCTGAATGAAATAAACAAGCTCTAAACATGGATATAACTCAACACATGACTTCCACAGTTGAACACAGGAAGAAACAAATTTATTTTAGTAAGTCTAATCCTCAAATACACAGAGAATTCACAGGATTGAAGATTTAAACTCACACAACACAACTAAACAGTCACAGACAAACACATACTCGCTAGTAATGCAAAACAGAAGATAATCTATTAATCACAGCTTGAGCACAGGTTAATAAATAGTCCAGGACTCAAACTACAGATAAATGCATAATTTTTAAGATTTGAGAGATGATTCCCAAAGGTTTTGTTTTTTAATTCAAGCTCAATCTGGTTCTTACATTGTTCAGCAATCCTCTTACATATACATTACAGCAAGCTGACTGACCCTGGGATCTAAAACTCATCCAAGGGCTAACAAGGACTCTCAACTAACCTCTTATCATCTACTGAAAGTCACCTAATAAGTGCGAGCTCAACAGCTAAATAGTACAGACACTAAAGCAATGAAAACAAACTGAATTATAAAGCATAAAGTAGATTTTTTGTTTTCATGAAATGACATAGCTTCAATTTGTCTTCTGTTTGGATTGCCTTGTTGTTAACCTTGGCATTGGGACTCATCAAGGCTTTACTTGTGCTCTTAGGGACTTTGTTCTTCATAATACTTCTTGAGTTAATTCAAAAGGGAGCCTCAACTGGATTGAAAATAGGAATATATCCTGGACTTTTATGTTGACCTTCATGTGGACTTGGCAGGGGGCCAAGGTGGGGGTTGCTGGGATGACCTGGTGAACCTCTTTGGTGGCTGGAAGTTGACTGGTGTAGGCTTGTTGGTCTTATCTTGTTGAGTTGTTGTGCTTGGGATGTTGCTGGTGCTAGCTTGGCTTGTGCAATGGCCTATGTCTCCAGCCTTGTCTTGTAATGTTTTGGACATGGCTTGCTCAAGGAGTCCCCTTAGGTTAGCTCCCGATACATATAATATACAAATAATTAGTTTTACCATTGGGGTTCCATCCTATAGGTGTGACCTAAAGGGATAAGTTGATCACCGCCGTCATACGACAATAACGTCAAACTCTAGTCAGCCAACTGTTATTGATTTACGTTAATCAACTGACAAGTATAAATAAATAATACTTCCCAAATATATTCCACTAATGAGATTTAATTAAGTAAACGCACTATTGTTAAGGACACGTACTCCAACAATATCCCACTTGTCTTATACAAGTTTGCGTTACCAATTCTCATGTCTCTTTTTTATCTCTCGCTCAATTCAAGGTGTCTTTCAGGTCGTACTTGCACTTGATTATATCACGAGTTGTGATTTCCTCGATCAGGAGAATGAGTGTCTGACCAGAAAATCTACAATAGATGTCTTCCGACCGTTGCCACGCATTTCCAGTCACTTCTCCTTGAGTGGCTTAAAGATATTTAAACCCTAACGTGGGTGAACAACTCCTGTTGACCAATTTTCTTTGTTCAATACAGATCACAATGACCAAAAAGATGCCCATTGGCTTTCTTTTACGGCGCAATCTAGGACAAAAACCAAGGTCAATCGCAAACACCACAAACTAAGATAAATAGTCGCCAGTCAAAAGAATTGACTCATAGGAATAATATAGAAGTCCCGGCCACGATCATGCATTAATAATTAATTTCAGGGACTCTATAAATGGTCACTGCCCGACTAAGTGTCATAAAATTTGTCTTTATAATCCACTAGTCATCTCCATGACCCCATGGGTCTCGAACCCGCCATCAATTGATTTAAAATCTAATTACCTCTAGACGTCGCCTCATTAAGCAATTAGGTGAAAAATACAATGTCAATCCATTTCACTTGAATAGAGTTCAACATAGTCTCAACAACGTATTCAGATAAACAAAATATTTTATAATAAAATTTAGTCAAAAATGAATACCTGAGTTTATCATAGAAACTGAAACGATAAATGCAATTATCATATATGTAAAAATTAATACAATATCAAATTATTACATATCATATAATCCACCGCAACTCAAGTACCCATTTCAATCCCATGAGGCGATATGACTATCATGTTGAGCCTGTAATAAGGCCTTGGTTAAACGAGCAGTCACACTTCACCTGACTTAACCTTTCTAATTGCTATTTTCCTTTATTCAACATAATCTCTTATTACGTGGAATTTTTGGAGTATCTGTCCATATTTGCTTCTAGACTTTAGCTGTATAGCCTAAAAATAGCTCCCACTGCCTTAACAGTATAATGGGATATGATATGCGGTTGTAGGAACTACTTCTAGTCCCTCCAATAGTGCTAAATCCAAACTACTTTATTTTGCATCATCAAATGATATAATCTACTCAAAATTTGCTATAGAATACGTCGTAACCGTCTGCTTGGAACTCTTCCAACATACTGCTCTTCCATTCATCATAAAACCATGGCTAGATTAGGGTTTTAAATCATCCATTTATGTTTTGAAACAGACGTCTATGTAACCCTTTACACTAAACTCACTGTCACATCTAAAAAACAAATCCTTAGTCCTTCTTAAGTACTTAAGGATCTTTTTCACGGCAATCCAGTGACTCCGCCTGGATTTATTTGGTAATGACTCATCATACTCAAAGTATAAGAGACATCCGGGCGAGTGTTTATCATGACATACATGATTGATCCAACATCGAAAGCATAAGGAATCAATTTCTGCGGGTTCAGTAAAGCCATGTGATTTGCTCAAAGTAATCCTATCACTCATTGGGAGAAAACGTCTCTTAGAATTCTTCATGTTAAACCTGTCAACGATCTTGTCACTATACGGTTCCTGGCTTAATGTCAATATCCTTTTAGATCTATCTCTATAGATTCGGATACCTAAGATGCATTAAGCTTCTCCTAAGTCTTTCATTTGAAAGTGATTTCCCAACCACTTTGTTCAGAGGTTGTACAGAAGTACGTTGATACGGCTGTCGCAACCCTATCAAAGATAAAACCTAACGGTCTCAACAAAATGTAGTAGAGGCAGTCGGGTATCGAATCCACAGGGAGAGGGAATCCTATAACTTGCTAAGTCTGTCAAAGTAACAAAGTTGGGGGGTTTGTTTAATTGATTTTCTAACACTACAAGAGAAAAGGGAAAGAGAAATGAAGAGCGAAATAACAGGAAGAAGAAGAACTAGGATCGTCGGTTCCCCATGGCATCTAGGGTCAGGATAGAAATCAAAGTAAAATCTAAACAGGTTTTTGGGTAGTGAAAAGGTCCTTTCGGTCCGCTATTCGCCCTAAGAAATACTAACTTAGCTCTCGCCCTCATTAGCATAATCCCAAAGTTCATCACTGATCTGTCCTTTTCCAATCTCTCGATCTAGGTCAAGGGGATATCAAGTCAGTCAATTGAATGCGTCGACTCAAACAATTAAAAGCTATTAAATGTGATGATTGCTTCCACACCTAATTTAAAGACTACTAATCAATTCATCTTACCTATGCCACGGTTCCCCTAAATCCTAGCAAAGGAATTAGCTACGCATAATAGGAAGAAGAAGAAGAAGAAGAAGAACAACAACAACAATAACAATAAATAAGAAACAAAGAGACATAGAGAAATAACTAATTAAATTCAAGAACAATAATACCCGAATTTGAAAGAGGAAGAAAGTCAGAAGAAGTCCTCAAATTCAGATCCAAAATAAAAGTCAAAGATAAAGTCTAGGGTAAGAAGTTGTTTTCTAGTCTAAAGTCTAGAGTAAGGGGTGTGTCTATTGTTACGTAGTTTCACCCTTAAGTAGAATAACAAATTACAAGGTGTCCATTGCTTAACAAACTATCTCGCGAAGCCCATAGCTTGTAACCACTCGATCGAGCAACCTTTGCTGTCGAAAGTAATCGATCGACTAAAGTGTATGACAGGAATACTCGATCGAGTATCCAGTGTGGTCGATCGAGTAAGCGTCCAAAGCCAGCAGCGCGATCGAGCAGAACAACGCTCGATCGAGGTCTTCTAATCAATAAAGTAGTCGATCGAAGACTCTTACACCACGAACGAGTGTTTTGCTCGTGGATTTCGTTCCTCCATTCCATCACACGACTTCATGCATCCCGAGACACCAAGATTCCTTTCCGACTCACTTATGCATGCTTGAGGAGCTACAAAATGGCTAGTTTTCCGTCATTCTGGTCCATACCTGCAAATATTACAAAACAAACCAAAGTAGACTATTCGGGGGATATTTGTAGTAAAACACTACTAAATAAGCATGGAAATGCGTGCAAATATGGCCTAAAAGGTCTATATAAAATACACGCATCAAAATTCCCTAAACCAAACCTTTGCTTGTCCTCAAGCAAAAAGGATGCAACAAATAAAGGGAACAAATAAACTCCGGACTACCGCAAATTGCCTGCTTGAACCAATTTAATGCAACAATCGAACTCAGCAATGATATCAAATGCAAACGAAGTGAACCGTCGACCTTGCCAGACCATCAATGTCGGACTCTCACGGGTCACTCTTCTCTCAGCAAAGCAAAGGGTAAGCATGTTATGTGCAAGAGAGAGAAGGAGAAAATAGTCGCTCACCTAATTACGACCGTCGCTTTCATGCAATGCCAACTAACATGATAAAAGATTCAGTTACCGTACACACGCACAACCACCATTCAAGGACTATCACACGCCAAATGCTCGCAACATTTGGATAAGTGAGGTTATGGGTAAGAAGGGGCAAAACAATAGTGGAATAGAGGAGGTAAGGTGTCAAGCTAGCTACCTGATCTTAATCAAATGACAAAATCCGTCTTCTTATCTCATAATGAAGTACACGGCCTTAATTCGGCCTACAACTCACTAGAACCAAAAGAATGGAGTGGAAACGAAACTAGTTAGCTTATTCAGCTCTTAATGAATCCCCATATGATATGAATAAAGCATGGGAACAGAGACCATTTTCTTTTTCTTTCTCTCTATTCTTTTTTTTTTTCTTTTCATTTCTTTTTTAAAAGTATTCAGCTAACATTTCCACGGAAACAGTTTTAACTTCGATTCCCAAATTCTTCAGATACCAACTCCGTAGCAGGGAAGCAAACCAAACTGATAAAATGAAGTAAATACCTCAACAACCAACACTAGACTAGCTCGACGCAAGGTAGGCTAAATTTAGGATGTAGATTGTGGGTCAACTGGCAGTTTTGGTTGAATGTGGAGTTAATTGGGTAATGAGAAAAAGGGAAATTGCAAGCATTCTCCAAACATGTGATACCGACCGCGAACCCGTACGTGCAGGCAATAAGAATCAGATTTCATATACATGCAATGCGATGACACGAGGGAGTAACTACTCACAATCCTATATGAACTGGTCATAGATGTCACCAGTTTAAGAGCTCTAATCCTCAGAATATGTAAGTAGGTTGCCAACATGTCAAGTCAAGTCTATTCGTTCAACATCGATTAACAGCAAATGACTATGCAAGAGATATTAACTGTGCAAGGCTCAAGTCGAGACTACATGAAGAGGAGGAGAGAATTGTTCCGACTCGACTAAAATGCAAAAATAAACATGAAATTTTTGAAGTTTTTGGAATTTTTGAGTGATTAACAATGCATACGAAAATGCAGTAAAAACGAAATGCACACACGATATGGATGCAAAACCTCCCCAAACCAAACCGTACAATGTCCCCATTGTACAAATTGAAGTAAAAGAATTGCAAACTAGAGAGTCGGAAACTTACAGGAACGCGCGTATAACCGACTTCCCCAAACCGAACCGAAAGGAGGTGCTCCAGGGAATCGATCGAGTAGAACCCTACTCGATCGATTGAAAACAAGATGGAGCCTTCTCGATCGACTGGAAAACAGCTCGTCCGAGAGAGTTCGTCGCAGAAGTACTCGATCGAGTAAACAAAATGCTCGATCGAGGGGTTATGATATTTGATCGACCGAAAATGCAACTCGATCGAATAAAAAATTCAGAGCCAGTAACACCAAAACTGCGAGAAGCAAGAAAGTACGCAATTGAAATTGTTTGAACAGTAAAACAGAAATAAACTACTAAAATTTTATTAATACAGTACAACAAAACAATAATAGATCGGGTTGCCTCCCGATACGCGCAGGTTTAAAAGGTCCCGCACGACCCTTGAGCTTAAGTCATCAAGCTCCTTGTCTCCGTCGAAGAAGAGCACTTCGACGCAACCCACGACATTGTCAGCTCCATAGTAATGTTTCACATGATGCCCATTGACCTTAAACCGGTTACCCTCGGAGTCTTCTATCTCAACGGATCCAAACTGAGTGACAACAGTTACTGTGTACGGACCGCTCCACCTGGATTTCAGCTTACCAGGAAATAAACGCAGTCGGGCATTGAATAGCAACACCTTCTGCCCGACTTGGAACTCACGAGGTATGTTTCGCTTGTCGTGCCAACGTTTGGTCTTTTCTTTGTAAATACGCGAGCTATCATAGGCATTCAGACGGAATTCCTCTAGTGCATCTAGCTGCAACAACCGTTTCTCCCCGCACAAGTTAGCATCATAATTAAGTTCGCGGACTGCCCACCAGGCTTTATGTTCTAGCTCAACCGGTAAATGACAGGACTTCCCATACACCAATCGATACGGTGAGGCACCGATAGGTGTCTTAAATGCGGTCCTGTAGGCCCATAATGTGTCATCCAGTTTGGCACTCCAATCCTTCCGTGATTTAGACACGACCTTACTTAAAATCTCCTTTAGTTCTCTATTAGAGACTTCAGCCTGCCCACTAGTCTGAGGATGATACCACAAACCCCTACGATGTTTGACACCATATTTAGACAGTAAGGTCGTTAGCTGCTGATCCGTAAAATGCATACCCCTATCACTAATGACAACCCTAGGGACGCCAAAACGAGGGAAAATGGTCTTACGAAACAGTTTAATCACGGTCTTGGCATCACAGTTGGGAGTAGCAATCGCTTCTACCCATTTAGACACATAATCTACAGTTAGCAGAATATACCTGTTACCAAACTCGACGGGAATGGTCCTTGATAATCAATGCCCCAGACATCGAAAATCTCGACCTCTAAAATGTCGTTCTGTGGCATCTCATGTCTCTTCGATATGTTTCCTGTCCGCTGGCAAGCATCACTGCTAGCAACAAAAGCTTTAGTTTCAGCAAAGAGAGTCGGCCAATAAAAACTAGACTGTAATACCTTAGCCACGGTGCGCGATGGACCGTGGTGACCTCCACAAGGGGAGGAATAACAGCCTTCTATGATAGCTTTGATCTCTCACTGCGGAATACACCGTCTGAAGAGACCGTCTGCGCATGACTTAAACAAATATGGATCATCCCAGAAATAATCCCGCACATCATGTAGAAATTTCTTTCGCTGCTGATAGGACATATCAGGTGGCAGCTTCTGGCTGACAATGTGGTTGGCATAATCAGCAAACCAAGGTTCAACACCATCTTTAGATTTTATAGAATAGACAGTGCATAAAGTATCATCAGCAAACGAATCATTAATGGGAAGAGAATCCTCCCCCTTTTGTCGCGTCAAACGCGAAAGATGATCAGCTACAACATTCTCAGCGCCTTTCTTGTCCCTAATTTCCAGATCAAATTCCTGGAGAAGGAGTATCCACCTCAGCAATCTGGGTTTGGCTTCCTTCTTATTCAGAAGGTGTTTTAGCGCTGCATGATCTGTAAAAACAATACCTTTATAACCCAACAGATATGATCTAAATTTATCAAGCGCATAAACTACAGCTAAAAGCTCCTTCTCAGTGGTAGCATATTTCACTTGAGCCTCATCCAGAGTTCGGCTCGCATAGTAAATAGCATTCAAAGCTTTGTCTTTCCGCTGGCCGAGCATCGCTCCTAGTGCGTAATCGCTTGCATCGCACATAATCTCGAACGGCAGCGTCCAATCAGGAGGCTGAATGATGGGTGCAGAGACCAAAGCCTGTTTTAAAGTGTTAAAAGCAGAAAGACAATCATCAGTAAAATCGAAAGGAGCATCTTTTAATAGCAACTGTGTAAGTGGTTTAGTAATTTTATAGAAGTCCTTGATGAACCGGCGATAAAAACCGGCGTGACCAAGGAAACTCCTCACCCCCTTAACGTTAATAGGAGGGGGTAATTGCTGAATCACTTGCACCTTTGCTCTGTCTACCTCAAGACCCCTATTCGAAACCAAGTGCCTAAGGACTACTCCCTCATTGACCATGAAATGACACTTCTCCCAGTTTAGCACCAGATTAACCCTATACAACGCTGCAAAACTTTATCAAGGTTAGCTAAACATTTATCAAAATCATTCCCATAGACACTGAAGTCATCCATAAAGACTTCCATGATAGACTCTATATAGTCAGAAAATATCCCCATCATGCACCTCTGAAAGGTAGCATGGGCATTACACAAACCAAAAGGCATTCTACGATAAGCAAAAACACCCTTAGGACAAGTAAAAGTAGTCTTTTCCTGATCATCTGGATGAATAGGGATCTGAAAGAACCCTGAGTACCCATCCAGATAACAGAAAAACTCATGAGAAGCTAACCTTTATATCATCTGATCAATGAAAAGAAGGGGGAAATGATCTTTCTTGGTGGCGGCATTTAACTGCCTGTAGTCTATACACATCCGCCACCCAGTTACTAGTCGAGTAGGTATCAATTCATTTTTTTCATTTTTTACAACTGTAGTACCTCCTTTCTTGGGTACGACCTGAACTAGGCTTAACCATTTGGAGCGACCAACTGAATAAATAATACCTGCATCGAGTAGTTTCATCACCTCGGTCATCACAACCTCCTCCATCTTCGGGTTTAGCTTCCGCTGACCCTGTCTGCAAGGTTTGTGACCTTCTTCCAGCTCAATCTTATGCATACAGACATCAGGGCTGATGCCCTTGATGTCATCCAGTGAATAACCCATCGCTTTCCTGTTCCACTTGAGTACAGCCAACAAAGCGGTTAGCTCGACGGAACACAAGGCATGACCCAGGTGTCCCAGCTGTTCTTCCTCCGCGTCAGTCAATTCTTCCTCATCGGCAGTAGCTCTAAGCAATTTCATCACATCGTCATTGTTATCAAAATAATCTGCACACTCATCTAACAATGTCAAAGATATCAACGGACCCTTTATCAAGGAATCCGCCCAGAACTCATAAGTGAACTCATCAATGATATCAACAGAATAGTAGGCATCCTCTATCATTAGTCTAGATAAAGTGTCAGGTAAACTGAACGAAACTGTATCATCCCCTACGGCTAGAGTTAAACGCCCGTGTTTAACATCGATAATGGCCCCAGCAGTACACAAAAACGGCTGACCCAAAATAATTTGGGTACGGGTATCCTCAGCAATGTCTAAGACTATGAAATCAACAGGAATGAAAAACTTGCCCACCTTAACGAGCACGTCTTCTACGACACCTAAGGGTTCCCTAACAGATCTATCAGCCATCTGCAGGGTGATATTGGTCGTCTTAAGACGACCCATGTTAAGCTTACGACAGATAGAATAAGGCATGACACTTACACTAGCTCCAAGATCACATAGTGCCTTATCTATCACGACATCTCCTATAACACAAGTAATAGAGAAACTACCCGGATCCTTTAATTTAGGGGGAGACTTATTCAGAATTAAACTACTGGACTCTTCCATAAAAGCGACAATAGGGAAATTCTCAAGTGCCTTCTTACGCGTTACAATATCTTTCATAAATTTGGCGTAATGTGGTACTTGAGTGATTAGCTCGGCAAAAGGCATAGTTACCTGAATGTTCTTAACCATGTCTACAAATTTGCTGAACTGTTTCTCCGTCTTTGAATCACGCAAACGACCTGGGTATGGGACTCTGACCATCGGAAATGGGTCCCCAATTTTCTCTTTACTCGGTACCTTCGCAGCAGAGGAAGGTACTTCATCGCACACAACCTCAATTTGCGTGCCTGATGTCCGACATTCACTCGATCGAGACTTCTGTGCACTCGATCGAGTGATTCCTTCCTCATCATCCTTCGATCGAGTGGAAGGGCTACTCGATCGAATATCCCCTAACACCAGGCTACTCGATCGAGTATGTATACTACTCGATCGAGGTCTTTCTTCAGGACTACTCGATCGAGTGATGGGTGTACTCGATCGAGCAGTTTCCTTAACAAAATGCTTCGATCGAGCGTTGTTCTCAGTCGATCGATCACTTCTCTGCTCATCTTCAATTAATTCGTCCGAGACATCATTGACCTCGGTACGTGTGCTTTCAGGGACGTGTAAAGGACCGTCATAAGCACGACCACTTCTCAGATTTATGGCATTGACTGGGTCATTGTTTGGAAGTAGCGAATTGCATCTGTCGAGCAGTTTCCGGAGGGCATCCGCACTAGATTGTTGCTCAAGCTTTTGCGCATTGATAGTGGCCTTGAGATCTTGATATTCGGCTTGGGTAATGAGTACCTTGCTTTCATCCACAAGTGGTTGAGATTTTGCAGCAGTTAACTCGGCATATAACTCGGAAAAAGAACCCCCTTGCTTGAATTTCCTATAAGCAAGAACCCTTGCTGAATCAGCCAAACAAGTAATAGGGTCATGTCCTTCATCACCGCATCTACCACAAACCATCTCAATAGCTTGAACTTGGTGTATTTCACCCAAATTCCCCGTTTCTACCACATGAACTTCTTCAACAACAATGTCTCTCCTTCTCTATGCTCTAGGATTACCGTAGCTAGCAGAATGGATGGCCATATTTTCAATATGTTGCCACCCTTCATCATCCTCCACATTAGCCTGGAATCTCCCTCGTGCAGCAGCATCCAGAACCATTCTTTGCTCATAAAGCAACCCATTGTAAAATTGGTTGCACAAAAACCATTGCTCAAACCCGTGATGCGGAACTGAGCGAACTAGCTTCTTGAACCTGGCCCATGCTACACTCAAATCTTCAGTAGTAGATTGAGTAAAATTTGTGATCTGGCGGCGCAGCGTATTGGTTCGCATAGGAGGAAAATACCGTCTATAGAAGGCTAGAGCTAACAAACTCCAATCATTAACCCCAGCAGCCTTCCTATCTAAATCTCTCCACCAATCCTTAGCGTAATCAGTCAAGGAAAAAGGCAAAAGGAAATCCTTTACCTTGTCTTGTGTCACACCAGCAACTACAGGAATGGCGGAACAATAGTCTGTAAATATCTCAACATGCCTAGCTGGGTCTTCATCTACCATACCCCTGAATAAATTCCGCTCCACTAAACTGTAGTAAGACGGATGTATTGTGAAGGTACCCTCATCAGCAAGAGGGAGAGTAGTTCCCTTAGGTAGAGTCTCAGCACTGGCTCAGAATGACTCGCAATCTTAGGCATCCTGCAGCGAAATTACAGCAGCGGCAGGTTCAAATGGTCCTCTTTTAGGATTTATACTGCAAATACTAAACACTAACTCAAATATGAGAACAGTCTCAAGGAATAAATTCCTTGAGACCAAAGACAAACTAAAGAAAGCTATAAAATTACATCGTCTCCCCGGCAACGGCGCCAAAATTTTATACGGCTGTCGCAACCCTATCAAAGATAAAACCTAACGGTCTCAACAAAATGCAGTAGAGGCAGTCGGGTATCGAATCCACAGGGAGAGGGAATCCTATAACTTGCTAAGTCTGTCAAAGTAACAAAGTTGGGGGGTTTGTTTAATTGATTTTCTAACACTACAAGAGAAAAGGGAAAGAGAAATGAAGAGCGAAATAACAGGAAGAAGAAGAACTAGGATCGTCGGTTCCCCATGGCATCTAGGGTCAGGATAGAAATCAAAGTAAAATCTAAACAGGTTTGTGGGTAGTGAATGAAAGTCCATAGACCTTAATTAGACTCCTCTAATTAGTTACTAAATTACTTGTTAATTTAGTATTTAATTATCTATGTAACATGCATGCAAATATAAAGACATTTATATAAGAGAAGAACATTTCTCACATTGATATGGAAAATATATGGGCACAACAAGAACTCCTTCTTGTTGTTCTTGAGCTATAATTATGGATGAACACAAGTAATCTCCAAACTAGAAGATCTCCTCTAAGTTGCACCAAGATGAACCCAAATAATCTACTCTTATTATTAACTAGATAATAAGATAGATATTATAATACTAATACTAGACTATATTACTACACTAGTAATACTTAGTAAATATTAGTATTTGAGAGTTTTTAGAGAGAAGATGAGTTTTTGAGAGAAGTAAGAAAAATAAGCATGAATTGAACAAATAAAATGATCAACCATATTGCCCTTTTATAGGCAATATGGCCAGTCATGGTGAGCCAAAATTGGCTCTTATTTTGCTTATTTTAATCACATGCAAAGTGGTAGAGTGTAGTGTTGAATGAAATGATTTTAGGTTACTATTCTTGTCATAATCATAAGTGACTTGTGAGCATGAACAAAAGCAACCATCATCACCTTACCAACTCTATACCAACCGGCCATGTGAGGCCTAATTTGATCCATTTTGATTTTTGATATTTGTCCCACAAATACTTATTAATCATATGCTTAATTATCTTGTATAATTAAGTGTTAATTTGATCATATAACAATTATATGCTACAAATAAATGAATAATATGTACTTAACATTTTAAGTAATATTTTACCATTATATCAATATATAATGGGTCCCACAATGCTTAGTTAATTTATGGGCATTGCTAAACCCCGCCCCCCAATTTACTCATCCCGCCCCCCATAATGACTTCTTTGCCCTTTATCATTAATTGACCAACATTTTTTCCGTCTTAATATTTTAAAATTCAAACCGTCATAAATTTTCCGTCTTAATATTTTAAAATTCAAACCGTCATAAATTTTCCGTCTTAATATTTTAAAATTCAAATCGTCATAAATTTTCTGTTAGAAATTATTCAAAATTCAAAAAACCGTTTCAAACCGTTATAAATTCAAAATCGCTTCAATTTTCATTATTCAAAATTCAAAAAACCGTTTCAAACCGTTATATATTCAAAATCGCTTCTTTCTCATTCTATTTTCTTCCTTTCAAACATCAAACTTCTTTCTCATCTCTTGTTGATCTTCCTTTCAATCTTCTTTCATTTGTACAAGGTATGTTCAATCTTTCTTCTTTTTTTATTCAATTAGTATAGATTAGTTTATAGGTTGACGTAGATTAGAAAGCATGTGACGATTATAGCCCATTAGGTTGCGTATTTTTGAATTTGTATTAATCGTTATAGTTGAATTTACAAAAAAAAAAAAAAAAAAAACGGAAATTGGTCCATTCGTGTGGATTACACGAATGGACCTGGGCCAATTCGTGTAATCTACACGTCTGGGCCGTGGCTCATTCGTGTGGATTACACGAATGGACCTGGGCCAATTCGTGTAATCCACACGAATGAGCCACGGCCCAGACGTGTAGATTACACGAATTGGCCCAGGTCCATTCGTGTAATCCACACGAATGGGCCGGTTTTTCCGGTTTTTTTTATTTTTATTTTTTTTTAAATTGTCTTATTATGTATTTATATTTACGTATTTTTACTATGTAATATATATTTACGTACTTTTAGTTTTTTTGAATTATGTAATTAAATGTTTGATAATATATTTACGTACTTTTATTAATTACAAATTAAATGTTGGTTGGTTTTTTTTTTTAAAAAATGTCTTATTATGTAATTATAGTTACGTATTTTTATTATGTAATATATATTTACTTACTTTTAGTTTTTTGTGTTATGTAATTAAATGTTTGATAATATATTTACGTACTTTTATTAATTACAATTGTAATTATGTTTTTTGTTTTATGTAATTAAATGTTTAGTTTTTCTATTATAATTTGTATTATGCAGATGTCGGAAAATGATGACCGTAGGTCTAAACTTCATGCATCATATCGTCGGAAAAAAAGTTAATGTGAGGGTTGGAGATACTAGTATTGGGTCGATCGAAATACCAGAAATACCAAATGAGCCCGATTTTTATGATGGGGAGTTTCAACAGTTCGAGAGAGAACTTGAGGAGGAGGAACGAAATTATCAAGGGTCGGGAAATGATGAGGGGGATAATGAGGAGGCGGGTAATGTTGAGGGGACAAATATGGAGGCGACTTCTGTTTTTCGGGTTAGACGGGGGCCGCAGGGTAGGTTTGAGAGCTATGCTTCGGGGTCTAGCAGTTCGGGGGTTGAACCGCGTAGGAAAGTAAGGGCTAGGGGGAAAGATTCGAGCTGGATATTGACGGGGCCATCACAGGGGGGTCCTTTAGTACCAGATGTGATTCCGAGTTTTGGTGGACACATTTCTTACGTTATGTGGAATCAGCGTGGCTTTGAGCGTGGTTTGTTGACTAAATA
The DNA here is from genome assembly GCA_022085475.1 of Heliosperma pusillum. NCBI lineage: Eukaryota > Viridiplantae > Streptophyta > Magnoliopsida > Caryophyllales > Caryophyllaceae > Heliosperma > Heliosperma pusillum. The sequence continues at coordinate 98,339 of JAIUZE010003075.1, read as the reverse complement.
CACTAGAGAAAGATCATTAGTTGAGCTCCGTAAGTGGATTTTGCCAGATGCGGTTCGCGCGATAGTTGCGGAATCGGATCTTAGTCATTTGCCCGACATTATGCATAAAAATTTGAACATGCCGTTGTTGTGTGCATTTATTGAGAGGTGGCAGCCGGACACCAACACATTTCACATGCCATGGGGTGAGATGACGATACTGCTGCACGATGTTGCGGAGATCCTTGGGATTAGTATTGATGGGGATTCTTCTAGCATACCCGAGGCTGATATGGCACATCCCGTGCTTGGTATGTCAGAGTTGTTGGCTATGACTGAGGCTCAGTTAGGAGAGCAGTGGGAACAAGGTAATGATGCAAAGATATACAAGGGCAATTTGATTTTACAAAAAGCTTTGAAAGAGTTGGTTGCGGGGGGCAAGCGGGGAGTGGCTTCTGAGGTTCAGGGTTACTGGATGATCTTATTGAGTTCGACATTATTTGTTGACAAATCTAGTGATAGGGTTCGGGCAAACATATTCCCGTTGCTTAGAGATGTTCGTAGCATTAGTAAGTATGCGTGGGGTGTCGGCACATTGGCTTATCTATATAGGCAGTTGGGTATTTCTTCGAGGGCTGATTGTAAGGGTTTATGTGGTTGTTTGACCTTGTTGCAGTCGTGGATCTTCGAGTACTTTCCCAGTTTTAGGCCGAAGGCGACCTTGGTAACCAGTCCTGATACTCCGAGGGCTTCAACATGGTCTACACCAGTTCTGTACCACGCGCTGAGGCGGATAGAGCACTTGTAAAATACCGAGAGCAGTTGGATTTGTTGTCTATAGAGTCGGTAGCTTGGAGACCGTACCCTCAGAATCCCGAGACTGAACACCCTAGTACCGCGTTTCAGGGGTTGTTGAGATTTATCGATATTGTTGAGCCATACTACCCTGGGAGATGTCTTCGACAATTTGGGTACATGCAGACCATCCCGCCCCCCATGCCTCCCACTGACAGGGCTTACCGTCCAGTTAAGTCGATTGCATATGATGTGCAATATGACGGTGCGATGTTGGACTACGTGTGGAATAATTGGAAAATTCACAGAGTACATTTGGATAGGCGTTCATTGCCCGCTCACCCACCACATGCTTACACGCAAGGGTATATGGAGTGGTTTAGTACACATTTGCATCCTTATGTGATGAATGTTCCCCGTGATGTCGGTGAGCTGCCTATATCGAGGACCCACTTTCCGACTACGGTACGTTTAATATATATGTAATTTTGATATTAATGTGTATTCATATAAATGTGTTTCAATTTTAATATAACTGTCTATTCCTTTACTTTGCAGGTTCGTCAGTCGCTTATTCACCGCTTCTCACATTTTGATGATGTTGATGACCCTGCAATGACCGGAGAATTTAGGCAGTTTATGAGGACCTCGCTTCCAGAAATACGAGCATACGCCGGTAGACCCCCAGCTGTTAATAGGGGGAGAAGCTCACGTGGTCGCACTGATAGAGGGAGAGGCTCACGTGGCCGCACCGATACTCCGAGAATCAGTGGTCGCAGCGATGGAGCGAGAGCCAGTGGTAGCACCGATGGAGGGAATGGTGGTACCGATGGCGTGATTGGTGGTACCGATGGCGTGATTGGTGGTGACGTGATTGGTGGTACCGATGGAGGGAATTGACGTTTTTTTTTATTTGTTTGTTGGACTGTTTTTAGACTTTGTTTGTTGGGATTGTTTTGAGACTTTGTGTGTTGTTTTTTTTTTGACTTTGTTTGTTGGATTTTTCATTAAACTTTGTTTGTTGGTTTATTTTAAGACTTTGTTGGACTTGGTCGTTTGAATTTGTCAATAAAAACGAAAGATCAAAAAATGAAAACAAATTCTTGATAAATAAATTGTTAAATTACAAACCAAATACAAAACTTACTAGTTCTATGATCCCGCAAAAGTCCCCTATTTACATAATCCCACCAGAAATCAAGTCTGTCCTTATAAATAAATTCATAATACTCAATGTCGAGAGAACGATTACGCTTCCATAAATTGTGTATAGGAGGCATAGCACATTCGTCATTCATGCGTACACGAACCCAATGATCACCTGTATGAAGTATCCACAAAAGACCATACGGAGCTCGAGCACCTGGTGTAGACCGTAGAGGTAAGTACGTGGAACACCCAAACCATGAATGTACACCATTGAAATATGACATATTCAAGCAACATACTGTCCAATTGAAAGCCGTTGCAAAACCAAATAAATCCAAGCCTTCCATCCAATTAGGCTTTTGACACGGTGCATATGTAGCCCATTTGATTCGTCTACAAGCTTGGTCACGTTCACCATAGTAAATGATCGCATAAACTTGGTTTTTCAACTCTAGCAATAGTAGTCGTCACATTTGTAGATAGTTTTTCTCATCCCCTGTTCTTGCATGTGAGACAACTCGAAATCCACAATGACCATCGCCTCTAGGATCAAAAGCATCTAGAAACCCATGTTGGTTCGGCACCGGTACAAAGTCCTTATATCCAAAAGCCTCGATCTCACTGACAAGATTATACTTTATCTCAAGAGGAGGACCTTCACCTACATTGAATTATTTACAACATTAAGTTAAAAGAAAATAATAACAGAAAATTAACTAAAGCTAATAATAACAGAAAATTAACTAAAGAAAATAATAACAGAAGATTAACTAAAGCTAATAATAACATAAAATTAATTAATCGTAAAACTAGAATGTACCTCCATTATCGTTACTTGTTGACGTTGACGTACTCTTGTACCTACGTCTGGCATGCTCCACACTTGATTGATTGCGAGTATTGGACTTCCTTGGACGGCCACGAGGTATATCTACAATTTCCGGGGTTTCAACAACCTCGTTCTCGGGAAACAACTTACTGAAGAGCGTCTCAATAACATCTCTTTGGACTGATTGGTGGGATGTTCGAACTTTATTGAAGAGTTCCTCCATTACTTCATTACGGTCACAACGACGATGACTGGATTTCGTGTAAGCCAACCTTGACCAAAATTCATGCACATCTTCTGGGTGGATTCTTTTGTTCTGAACCCACAAATTATGTAGCATACAAGCACACAACAATCTACGGGTGCTCCATAAAGTACATCCACATTCTCCCTCCATATCATCACCTAAATTAGTACCGCGAATAAACTCCGTTTCCATTTCCGTAATAGCTGTCGCTGATACTCTTCCGCTCAACATTGAAAACAGTTGTCGTTGAAACAAATTAGAGACAAGGGTCTTGCTAATAGAATCTTCCAATGTCCTCCGAATCTCAATGTGTTGACCATGCATCATAACATCAGCCCGTCTCCACAAATTGTCCAAGGTAAGCTCAGCTGATCCTAACCACATCTTCAATTGCGCATGAGCGGACTCAACTCTAGATGTAGATGTGTTACCAAAATGATCACCAAATTAGTGAAACATTTGGCAAACATATGAATTTTAACCCACCATTGAGTTTCAAGATAAGTGATAAGTCCGGGTTGATAAGCATACTTTCTCCTTAACTCGCCAAACTCCCTTTTACAATCATCAAACGTTTTTGCTTCAACCACTTTCTTCCAAACACCATGTGCTATACGTTTTCCAAAAGTTCCATCTTTTCGCAAGTTTGTAGCTTTCGTCTCAACTGCATTGTAAATATGCCACAAACACAAGAAATGCGGAGTTGTTGGAAATACATGGGGAAGTGCTGCAATTAGACCGCCTTCGTGATCAGTGACAATGACCGTCGGTTTCACACAAGGTTCCAACAAAGATTCCAGCCTCCTCAAAACCCAAGTATAACCATCGGTGGATTCTCTCATTATCAATGCATACCCTATTAAAAAACTTTTGCCAACGGGAGTGACACCAACACATTGGACCAAAATAAGCCCATATTTGTTGGTTTTATACGTAGAGTCTATCAAAATCACATTTGGCCATGCTTTAAACATTTGGGCTGCCTCGGGATGAACAAACCAAACACGTTCAAGAGCTCTTGTTTCCTCATTTACCATGAAATCACGGATATATCCAGCTTCGTTGGCCAAGTGCAACATATATTGCACACTATTCCTCCCGTCTCTATCTTTTGCACTAAGTCTCGCATTTTCATTGTATATTTGTTTCAAGCGCGGTGCCGGTTGATCAGGAAACAAACGTGTGAAAGCATTTCTAACCATCCCCGGTTTGACATGAGACTTACGCTGTTGCTTAATAAATTCCTTTTGTTCATCATTAAATTGTGCTCTACGTCTATGACCTTCAAGGAACTCTCCAAAAGAGTGATTGTGAAACCCACATTTTGGAACCACTACCCACATTGCCAAACCTCTTTTAACCACTTTCAATGCAAATCTACACATAATTTTTTTTGTAGCTGATTTCCTTAACGGTTTCTCCGGATTCTTGGCATTGCTTTTATAAGGTCCATACCGATCACATGTGATCAATTTGAACGGGGGACGCTTTTCCATGTGATACGTGTGTTTTAACAAATGAAACCCCAATCCGTAAGCAACATCATTACATTTATCAAATGCTTCCTCAAACGTTGTAAATGGATTTTCGAAGATAAAAGAATCGCCGTAATTCACACCATCCCCCGTCGGTCCTTCTTTAATTTCCTAATTTATTCCATTAAAAATTATATATATTAAATACATTTTGTTTTTTTAAAAAAAAAATACGACTAACAATTTTAAAAAAAAAAAAAAAAAAAAAAAAAACCTAATTGCACGAATGGGCCTCGGCCAAAACGTGTGAAATACACGAATCAGCCTGGGCCAATTCGTGCAGATCACACGTTTTGGCCTGGGTCCATTCGTGTGGATCACACGTCTGGGCCTGGGCCAAAACGTGTGATCTGCACGAATTGGCCTGGGCCAAAACGTGTGATCTGCACGAATGGGCCATGGCTTATTCGTGTATTTCACACGTTTTGGCCATGCTAGTTACGCGAATCTGGCACGATATATCATAAGTCGACTTAAAAAAAAAAAAAATTTCGTAAATCGAATTTTACCGTCGCATTTCCGGCCTCGTTTTCCGTGGTTTCAGTGGTTTCCGTGTTAACTCCTTCCTCCTCGTCATTTTCGTGACCCGTATTATCGTCCCCTTCATCAAACCCACTATCCTCGCCGTAAGCATAATTAGCGTATTCATCGCTATAACGATAATGTTGTTGCGCATTCCACTCGTTTGCAAATCGAGGTTCGGTATCATAATTATTGTACGACGACGTAAAAAGATACTCGTAAAAATCATTACCGTCACTCATTTTCGAAACAAATGAAAAAAAAAATTTAAGAGAGATTTTTTAGAGAGAAGGGCAAAAATGGAAAAAGAAATGAAAATAGGGGGCGGGATGAGTAATAAGGGGGCGGGGTTTAGCAATTTTGAAGTGATAACCCTTACCGTTTGTGATAATGATTTCATAACTAGGGTCTATTTGAACCGAATATAGGCTTATTTGACCAAAATTTAAGGTATTATAGTTTTTTTGTAAGTGTTTGGTGATTGTTTATATGACCAAATAAACTACCTGAAATAAAATGTTATACGTGGTAACATTTGAGAAATAGATACGAGATTTATTTCATCTTTCTTTTTTAACCCTTATTAAATTTATAATATTAAACAACTAATATCTTCTTTTACATCATTTTACCAAAAATTAGCTAACTTTTTAGTTAGTTTACCAAACATTTTTTTATATAGCGTGTGTTTGACAAAGATTTCTAAAGTGTTTTTAGACTTAAAATCTCTTTTTAGCCAAACACATCGTTATTAAAAAAAAGCTCAAAATTATAAATTTTGTGCTAATAGTTTATGGAAACCGCTTTTAAAAAATTAAGCTAAAGAAATATAATTATATACACACATTTTTAGCAAAGGAGACCAAACATGCTCATAATAAGTTATCTCATTATTTCCTAATTTTCAGGTCCCTATCAATTCCATTTTCTAACTTCAACTACCTTTTCATTTAGTCATAAAAAAAAGCCTGGACACACATACAACGATCTTAGGCCCTGTTTTTTTTTTTTTGGGCGAAATGTAGTTAAATGATTGGAATTGAACTAAATAAAGCTGAACTAAAGTAAATTCAGATTGAAGTGAGTTAAAGTGAACTAAACGGAACTAAAATAAACTGAAATAAAGCTGAAAAGAACCGGACCTTACCTAGGAATAGTAATTTGTAAGCAAGTTAGAAACACGGGCATGTTATTCCTAGTTTGCTTGGTAGCAACTAGAAGAACATAAATTGAGCAGCTGCCCCAACCCCACTGCCCTAACTACACCAGGGCAACAACAACATGTCGAAAGCTAAGCAAAACGGTCAGTAAAAATGTGAGCGAGTGGGCCTGGTTTTGGGCGGGTACAGTAAAAGTTTGGATAAGTCGGCCCATTGATTTAAAACCAAACAACGCGCGGCAAAAAGGACACCTTGTGGTCCCAATAACCTTAACTACGCCATTTTGTGTGGGACTTTTATGCATGTGGGACTGTGCCACCTGTGCCACACTGGCATCTATCTACATTGTAACGCTAATCTTTTATTTTCTTCTATTTCTACGTCTATCTAATTTAAGTGATTCGACTAATTTTAGGGGACAATAAAAGTGATAGATGTCGATATGACTTGAAACGTATTTGAAATGGTTGTGATTTGTGAATGTTATGTCGATAATGTTTATCTACTAACCGTAAACATTAAGTTATCGACTGCAAAACTGTAACCAAATTACGTAAATTTATGGTGGTTTTGGTATTTCGTACTGCGGCGGCGTATTGACGCTTTATCGCTATTAAAGAATCAGATGACTCTTTCACTAAGGCGCTGTTTTTTCTGGGTTAATTTAAGCTTGTTTCATTACAACTCGGCTCTATTGATGAGTTCAATTCAGTTTAGTTTTAGTCAATTCAGTTTAGTTCATTTATTCATAAAATTAAGTCATGTTTTAGCTCTATTCATTTCAACTTGACTCCATTCAGTTTAGTTCATTTCAACTCATCTTTATTTAATTTAGTTTAACTTGTTTCAGATGAAAAGAACAGAACTTAAATATGATTTAAATGAGTTGAATTACATCTCTAATAATGTGGGTTCATATGACACACACTAAATACTTAAATAACACACTTTAGAAAAATTGATTTCCGAATATTAACTTTATAATTCAAGTGAAGAAAGGGAATATATGCCCCCATATATATATACACAAATGAAGGAATCTTATTTTACGATTTTACTATAGATTCAAAAACAAAAAAGAAGGCAAAGATGCAAGACACATATTCAAAATCTAACCTACCTTTTATCCCTCGTCCAAATCAAATGTTGAGTTGTTACATTTATTGATTTATTTAATTAAGTAAAATGGTCGGCTTGTCATATTGGTGAGGTCAAGAAAAATCCAAATTTATGAGGTCAATAATTCTGACCTTATAAACCCAATTATATGCCAACTAGTGTGGTATTTCATTTATTTAGAAGTCGGTCCATAATTATCTTATTAATTTCGATTTCTATAAATATAGAATTTGTTGATATATAATATACCCAACGTAAGCTTGCGACAGGTCACCCCGTGACAGAGTTTGTGTATATGTAATGATATGTGGTGGTGAAATTATGGACCGGAATTATACAGCTTGAGGTGGTAAGTTGACTGACTGTGATCCGACCACATGGCTTGTTAATTGTTATTATTGTAGCAATTGATTTTCCCTTTTGATTCATTGTATTACATTATTACTACATTACCATGCATGTATAATAATGTATTAGACCAATTAGCATCACTTTTATCGTTAAATGAACCTTGTTTTCTATACGACAAACCTTCATTCGGAAATAGGATTCTTTAATGATATCATCTTTTAGAATTGTAAAATAACTAGTTATATACGAAGTACATAACTAAAATGAGAGAAAAGGACAGGTAAAGGAAAAAGAGTAATAGATAGATTATACATCTGATGTATCATAATTGTCGGTGTGGTTCTGAGCATTATAATAAAGTTTTCGAGTGTTGTTTTACAGATTATGAATTTAAATTTAAATTTGTGAGCTCATTCGCTTAAACATAAGCTTAAAAAATTACTCTGTACAATAAAACTCAAAAACATTACATATAAGCTCAATCAAGTTTGAGATGTGACGTCAAAACATGATAAGTTTTCTTCTTTCATGTAACTTAAATTTATGGAAGTCATAATACACCGATGCAGAGTTTATCATGTTGGATTCAACTTCTTGATACCAACTTAAAGTACATCCCAATCGAAGTCATAAGGTCAAAACTTTTAAACTTATTTCGAACAGTTCGTCTTACTGAAGACGGGCATTATCCGTCACTTGCCCTCCCACTTGCAATTTGTGAGAGGGACACTATCCGTTTTCAGCTTGTGACGGATAGTGTCCGTCTTCAGGGAGAATTTGTGTATGCAAATAACATATTTGGCAACTTGAAATATAATTTGATAGGTTTCAAATCCCCGTTGATTTGGTTTAATAATTGCAAATAAAAAAAGGGTCCAATTGTGGTCCTAATGTTCTAGTAATGGTGTAGTGCAAGTTTGAAAGTTTACAAATGACACTTGAAATTTTCATAAACTCAATTTGGAAATTTCGTCCACCTTCCGTTCGATTCAAACCATAAATGTATTTCACATTGTTTTATACGAGTAATTGTGATTGACAAAACATCAACATAGCCGAAAACATTGGCCTTATGCATAGTCTACACTCTCAACAAGTCGCAATTCAGCTAGTAAAGTCTTGAGCGGCGATAGTAGCACTTTGTAGCTCTGATTAGGAGTCGAGTGACATGCCAACGCTATTCATTTATTGCCAGCACGTAGCTTATACAGTGATACTCGTAACTAGTCGGCATTAAAAACCGCCCTTAAGAAAGCTTTGAGCGGAAGAATACGGAATCTACACTTGGCTGATGGTAATTAATCAATTACCTTTAGATTACTTGAGATAATCTCTCTCGCAATCTAAGATGTCTGTACCTTTTTATTTAATTCTTGTAGAATAGTTCAACTTAAATGGAGATACTAATACAGTTGGTCTCATTGAAGACGAGTCGAATCTCCTCTCACAAGGAGGTAAGTGGACAACTAAATGGATCCCCACTTACCTCCTTATAAGAGGGAATCCGACCAGTCTTCATTGAAGACGGACATACTCCGTCTTCATTGAGAATTTGTGATACTAATATAAGTCACCATCATTTTTAATCAATTGAAACAACAATATATCCACCCTTTTAGTACAAAGCCACCTAAATGACATGTCTTCCACCAAATTACTCTTTTATTTGAATTTAATAGCTCTATTATCATCTTAAGACTTTTTGAATTTCAATTATTTTTTGAATTCTTGCTCCTCAAGACACTTTTTCAGAGAGATATTATCATGGTCAATAATAAAATAATTGGCAGTCGTTTTCATGCAGTATGCAATAAGCAGCAAGGTCTACCATGTACTAATTCAATGTTCTAATGAATTAAATCACGAGTTTAATTGATCAGCACAAGAATATCAAAGTATTTAACCAACTTGTGTGCTAAGTCTTGAAGGCTTAAGAGTTGGATTAAGTCAAAGATAATCTCATAAATCGCCACGAGGGCATCGCAATCCATGGGAGTTGAAGGCATAATGGGCACAGTACTTGATCGGTTCCTTATTATACGTCATTCTCATACACCGAGCTACATTCTTACCTACTCGTCAAGCGATTAGCTGATAAAATCTGCTGACATTTGAATACCCCAAGCATCATGTTGTCCTTACTCCCTAATTCTTGAATCTTCTAAAATGTACTGTTACAGATACCCAAGTTGTTGGGACGAGAACTTACCGCGCTACTCTGTAGCTCTTGATGCATATTTGTTGAATTCAAAGAGGGGCCGACACTCGAGAATCCACTGCTTTCAGCACTTGGTCTCCCATCTCTTGGCACCCAACTAGTTTCTGAAATTCAAATTATCCAAGTAGTATGCAACACAAATGTTAGACATAGCCGCAAAGTTAAGAGTTCAAGATTTAGAAGCGGTTCCAGACTTCTAGTCCATGATGTAGGCACCTATGCGCTATTGCTTATTGGGATTTTGAGACCCCATAGAATTTAGACAACTGATATTTTTATATTGGTAATCCAAAGCTTGTTTTAGTTTAGGGAGACAATCTTAAATGTAGATGGGTGACGAGTGTAGCAATGACCCTACATTCTTGGATTTTTGGCTCCGCCAATGTTCATAGATGAGAAAGTGGTATTCTGATCGAGTGTAGAAACTAGAAAGCACCATTTCTGGCGCTATTTCAATGCCCTTCAAATATTGGTTAAGCATTGAGATAAAAAAAAAAACATATACAAGCATATAGAATGGGATTTCTGGCACATACATTTCCGGCTGAGAATATGTCGCCAGTTCGAAAACCCAGATTAAGAGTCTCCATTACAGCAGCCTCAATAATATCTGCAGCTTTACTTTCACCAAGACCATATCTCAGAAGCATTGCAGCGCTTAGAATCGTCGCCAGAGGGTTCGCCTTGTCCTTCATTTATAAACAACTCTCATTAGTTTCTTTCTTTTATATATTATTAACTGCATTTAGTAAGATAATTAAGTTTAAGATATCCTGCAGAACTAACCTGACCGGCTATGTCAGGAGCAGATCCATGAATCGGTTCAAAAAGACCAGGGCCCTGCAAAAAAGCACAAAATTACCACAGCTAGGGGTGTTCACCGGTCTGGCAAAAAAACAAACAAAAGAAAAAGGATAGTTGTAAGCAATAAAAACTCGTGAATAGCTATTACAAAGTATCAAGTAACATCTCCATACCGATTGACCAATGCTTGCAGAAGGAAGCATCCCAATACTTCCACTGATCATCGAGGCCTCATCAGATAATATATCTCCGAATATATTGTTAGTTAAAATAGTGTCAAACTGCAAGGTGAATCGCCAATATATAAGTGTCAATTATAAAAATAAAATAAAATTGGGATGAATAGTTCACAAGGCAGAAAATATTGTAAAAGATAATAATGCTGAGTAATAAAGGTCAAGGAAGACCTGTTTTGGATCGCGAACAAGTTGCATTGCAGCATTGTCAATATACATATGTGAGAGCTCGACATCTGGATAGTCTGCTGCCATTGCAGTTACCCTCTTCCTCCAAAGCATAGAAGCCTGACAGAATTTTTGCGGGAGTTAAGGGAAACTACTTGCATCGTGTGTGGAACATTGAACCAACATAGGATTGGTAAAATACTACATAGTTGATACAAATTCAGTATCATACACCAAGAAGTAATGTGGAATATATCTCCAAGCTCATTTAAGTATTACATGTGAGTACACCTTAATTATAGAAGAGAAGGAAAAAACACTTAATAATCAAGGAGATCCTCCTCTTACAACCAGTTGGTTTTAAGATGAAACCTCTTTTGAGCTTAGAAAGTAGACTCTCTCTTCTTGTGGGTGTGGTCCATGCCCTTTAAGAGTTGACGACATGGGACGGGGGTTGAAAAAAGTTTAAGGTTATAGTTTATACCGTACTACTTACAGTTTATACCTTTAATTAGATCGCCAGAAGCGATAGATACACAAACCTCGAGAATATTGGCGTTGTCAACAGAACCAAGCTAAAGGTAAAGGTTAGTTTATATTATACCACACTACTTTACTTTAGATTGAGTTTTCAGCAGTACTAGATGCACGAACCTCGAGAACATTGGCTTTGTCAACAGAACAAAGCTTCCCACGCCTCTTTCTAGCAGTCTCAAAAGCAACACGAGCAATACGGTCAATCTGCCAACAGAAGTTCAACAATATGTTAAGTGACCAGGGCCTGGGCAAGAAGTATGGCAGGAATGCATTTCTAGTTATGTAAACTAAAGAGAAATTTGTGTAGAATGATAGAATAGAGAATATAATGATGTGCATGGAAAATTCGCAACTAAGGTTCATGGTTTTTGAACTAAAATGAAGTGTTTGAGTGTCGTATTGTATTAGAATGTGGTAATAGATGAACCATCTCAACCAAAACCTTAAGGTGATGGTTGAGGCCCATATATTAAAGTTATATTCTATTATGCCCCCTCATACCATGTGCTGGGTTTTCCACTTGGTAAGTTTGTGAGATATTGGGGACTGCCAGGGTTTGAACACAGAAGGTCACTCTGGCTCTGATACCATAATAGATGAACCATCTCAACCAAAACCTTAAAGTAACCTTAAGGTGATGGTTGAGGCCCATATATTAAAGTTATATTCTATTATGTGGAAGTGTCCTGCACGACACAACTAAAGTGAACCGTCGAAGAAAATTAGGAAGAAGCACAATCCCTTTGCCAAACAGTTAAAGTAATATCGTTTCGCCATTTTCCGAGTTCTAACACACTCACTCTCCTTTCCCCTCATCGATCTTCATCGACAATTTTTTGGACATTAATGGAGAGAGTCGGTGTTAAATCCACATAAATTATTTACAAATGGAGAAAACTATGCCTCTAATAACTTAGGATATTGAAATAAAAACCCCAGAACAAAATAAAAAGGTGCAGGTGCAAACTGAAATTACCTGTGAAGCAGAGTAAACCTCAGTGTTGAAGCCGATTTCCTCTCCCTTTTCATTTACACCGAAACCTCTAGGTTCTCCAAAATAGATACCTACGATTACAAAGACAAAGGTTTTAGAGAGAACAAAGTTACCTACTACATAAAAGGGCGAATTCTATACATGTTTTACAAGATAACTGAACCAGAACTCACCAGAAGTGAGCTCCCTCACCACCATCAGATCAACACCTTCTGCTACTTCTCTTTTTAAAGTTGTACAGTCTATCAACTGAAAAGCCACATGCACCATGACCCACATTAGAAAACTGAAGGGTATAATTATGAACGTCAGCCGATTGGTTAAACAAAATCGCAAGGGTTGTGTGTAAATTCCTCCGGCCACATATTAGTGGCGTTAAGTATACAATAACAATTCAGGAAGGGGACAGATGAACACGGCCATCGTATTTTGAAACTTCCAGTACACAGAAACGGGATAAATTATGTTTTAAGGGCAGTGCGATACTGCGATGGTTAAATGACAACAGTATTAGAAATAGGCTAGTAACTTACATATGCAGAACAAGTATCGTTTATAACCAATGCCATGGGGTTTTACTGATTTATGTTCAGAATTGAATATTTTAGGTATAATAAATTCATTATGAAGTCTCAGACCGTATGGTACTTTAGTCTAACTGCATAAACTTTTGCAATTTTGCTACAACTGGAAATAATTGACGAGAATAGCGGCTTTAAACTGTACAGAATCAATGTAGTCATGTCGTATAATGTATATGACTTTGTCTGAGAAAAGTACAGAAGTTCCCAATTTTTTTACAACCTATAAGCAAATCTCTAGCTTCTACGAGAATCCCAGGGTACCATCATCAATATTTAGGAAAGGATACTGCTCAATATCATCTACACATCACATCTTTGAAAAGAATACACAATACTATTGTTTTATGACTCGAGCTGTAACGGAACAGACTCTTGAGCTACACTTGCATGTTTTGAATGTTCTCAAGTATCCATAACACTATTTCCTTCAGCAACTACCAAAACATATGGTAAAGGTTCTCCGTATCTTTCTAAATCACGAACACCAATTCACACAAGAAAGAAGAATCAAAAGTCCGAAAGATAACCTGAGGTAAAACTGTCGCAGGTCTTAAATTTGCAAACACGTCAAGACCTGATCGGAGCTGAAGCAAGCCGGTTTCTGGTTTCAGTTTCTTTTCAAGTTTATCCCATTTATACCTAGACTCCACCCACCTCATGTTAGAACACAAAAAAAACTGCGAAACAAAGCAATTATCGGGAAATGTACTTTACCCTCCAATAGCTCCTAACAGAATGGCGTCTGATTGCTTTGCCACTGAGAGGGTCTCTTCTGGCAATGGCACTCCCGTAAGATCAATCGCAGAGCCACCAACTGGCATCTCCTGATACTTAAGCTCGATCCCTAGTTAAGTCAAAACAAAATACTCACTCACATGAGTGGATATACAAGAATTTTTAATCAAAGACGCAAACCATCAATTGTCTCATGAAGCTTAAGTCGATGATTCAGAAACCATCTCATTCTATCAACTCACACATTTCTTCATAAGAACGAGAGTAAAGAATAAAAAAATGTCAACCTTTGTCCTAATTGCCAAACTAACTCACAATCTGAAGTTTAATGTATTTTCTAGTTCTTAATTGAAAAGGTATTCAACTTTTCATTTCAATTATACTGCAAACACACAAAGCTATCAACTTTTGAAATTCTACACCAAGCTAATTACCATTAATACCGTAACATTCCTAATATCAAGACTAACATTCAATTACAATGATAAAGTCATATTAACATCATTCATACATCACACAGTTGGTCGTTTGAAACAATAAGACGGGTTTTTGAGACCATTTACACCAAATGTGACCACTTGTGGAAAAAAAAGTTACCATAAGCTGTAACACTAGATGAATCCTTATGGTTAAATTTGACCATAAAACGGTCACAAAATCCCGTCTTATTGAAATTGGCTTGAACGGAGCGAGTACATTCTAACCCACGAAAGTTGTAATCTTTAACCTAATTCATCACAACCCAAAACCATACAACAATGTAGCAAATTGTAAGCAATAAAAAAACCCATTTAATAAAAAATAAAGAAGAAACCTTCAAGAGAAGCAGCAAGATGAAGAACATCTTTAGCAATAGAGATGATTTCAGGACCAATGCCATCTCCAGGAAGAAGAGTGATGGTGTAGCTTCTTTTTGTGGGAGTTGCAGTAGCAGCTGAACACCTCAATGTTGTAAACTTTGATCGATTTGTAAGAATTGAATTATTAATATTAGAATTAGAAGTAGGGAATAAATTTAAGCAAGGTAGAAAATTAGTTTGAGATTTTAATGGGGTGATTAAGTTTAGTTGAGCCGCCATTTTTGTATACTAGACAATATAAGAGGTGAAGAGAAAATGGTATGGTGACAAAAAACCTCAATTTGATGCCAATGCCTAACTCAAATCTTCAGAAGGCAACCCTTTATTTGTAAAATAACTGGTCCCGGGCTATGCACGGTAAGTTTGTAGAGATCGATTTTTCTAACGCGTGTTCTTAGAACTAGACCTGACAAATAGATTGGGTCTTGTCGGATTTGTGTTTGTGTCACATGTAAATGGGTTATGAACCCTTAAACCCAAACCTGACCCAATTAAATTTTGTGTCGTGTCGTGTTCGTGTCGATCCACTTGTATAAATGGGCCGTAAACCCTCAACTCAAACCCGTTAATTTCGTGTCGTGTTTTCGTGTCATGTCTATATATGGAAAGTGCAATATTTTTATATGATGGAGGATTAAGAAAAAATAAGATTAATTTAGTAAGTAGGTCATTCGTGTCGGGTTCGTATTCTGAGAGCTCAACAAAAAACGGACCAAATTAAATCTGTGTCATGTTAGTGTCGACCCAATTACATAAATGGGTGATCAAGCCTTAACCCAAACCCGTTAATTTTGTGTCGAGTTCGTGTCATGATTTGCCGGCTCTACTTAGGACACACGCACGTTAATAAACTAAATATGACAATATTAGCAACAAATTCTCATAAGATATTAAAGTATAAACTCATTTTGCCATAATTAGAGACAATATGTTGCTAATATTGCCGTATTTAAGTTATTAACGTGTGCCCCAAGGACACACATTAGAAAAACTGCATATCGAGTAAGGATAAAAATTTATGAAATTATTAATTTCTCTATTCGAGTAAGGATAATATTCTTGGTTATTAGAATTCATTACAATCATTCCCTCCATCTCCATCATTTGTTTGATCATTAAGATTTTGGAGAGACGATCTTTCACTAAGTTATTGAGAGATCACTTTTGTCCACCTATATATGTATTTCGTAACCCTTTCTTATTGATGTGATTTAAAATAAAATATCTCTTTCATTCAATACATGTTTTCATAACTATCGTTCCTATTTTATCATACTCCGTATATTGTAACAATTTTTATTAGGATCTCGATTTATAGGATTCGTAATCACTTTATTGCTTGTTGTACCATTTTTCCTTCGGTTTATAATTAATCTCTCAATAAGTTTATTGAGAAACCGTCTCTCAAGAGGCCTATTATTTACCTTTTATTAAAATATACTCTGTTATCTACTTATATATAAAAGCACAAACATTTAGAGGATTCCTATATATTCCTTAATTTATGGGTAAAAAGAAGACTATTTTTTACAAGTGATCCCACTACATATCCTTTGTGATTTAATTAAGAAAGCCAGCCGCCACTATTTAATAAATAACAATGAGTAGTAACATTTTGCACAAAATCAACATAAGGAGGAGTGTATATGTCTGATGTATATCCTTATTAAATATTAACATAACACACGATAAAATTTGTAAAAAACATTAATAACTAAACTTTATTTTATTTCTATTAATAATAGATTAAAAGTATATCCTTTTACATTTCAAAAAATACCAGATTGACTATCATTTTAAAAAAAATGATTAGTTACAAAAAGTTCAGTATTCAGAAAATAACAAAATCAACCTGCTATAAATTTTATATTTCCATTATCGTAATTCTTTTTACTTCATTTACATCTTAAATTCATGAAAGTTAAAAAAAAGGTAATTGGAAAACTTTTGGATAATTAAAACTAAAGCAATTTGACACAAAATTCGAAAACATAATCTTTAAAAAGCTAACAAATAACTTTTTTTAAAGAAATTAGTTTATTAAAAAATTAAGCGTATAATAATAATAAAATAAATCAAAGAAAGTCAGAAAATGTAATCAAAATAATATATTGAGTTAGACAAATACAAATATATTAAAGAATTTGTTTAATTAAAAAAAATACAAATAAAAAGTCATTTAAGTAACAACGCATATTTTTGGTTCGTTATAAAATCATGGATATATTAGTTGAATAAACTAAACATACCACAACAGTTATTATCCGATCTAACAAATATTTGAAATATCAAGTTATTTTCATTTTCGTCTATGAAATATGTGATGATGATGTTGCTTTTTTTTTTTATTGTATTTATAATACAGAAATATAGAATCGAAAACACTTTAAAGTGATGTTCAAATGATTGTAGTTTTAATTTCATGTATAATTTATCGTTCATAATATGATTGGATGGTGAAACAAGTTAATAATGATTGTCTAACCGACACTCGCTTTCTGATGTAACAAAAGGTAATTAAGCATATTTCATACTTTATTTTGCAATGACAATGAAGTTTAAAAAAATCGGCATGTTTTAATTTTTTCGATGTTGTATTTTAATAATTTGCTTATAAAAAAATCAATAATTTCTAAACATTAATCAATTGAAATGTTTTTAATAGTTTTAAGTAGAAATCCCGCGCAAATTTTGCATTTGTTTAAAACTAGTTAAAATGAATATAAAATGTAGCATATTTTGTACGGGTTTAAAACTGCTTTATTTCAACAGCTATGTGGGGCTTTTAAATTCCTATCTACTAGTAATAAAAATAGAAATATTTTGAGAAATTCTATTGTCTTCTGAATTTTAGGAAAGTGAAAAGGCAAATTTTTTTTTTTTAGATGTTGGCCCCCCAACGTTTTTTTGTGGAATTTAATTCTTCTATTTCATAACTTTCATGCTCTCTTATAATTTTAGTAATTTAGTCATTACAAAATATAATTTTTATCAAAGGTGGTCTCCTAAATTTTAGGTTAATTAATTTTTTTTCTAAGCCTTTGCAAGCAATACTGTCAATATTGCGACATAGAGAAAAACGTGTTAGTAAGTTTGTGATTGGCACATTGGGTGCCTTGATCAACTATGCGAGGCTCGAGATGAAGAAGGCGTTGTGCAGGTGCATAGATTTTTATTACAAGATCTCGGAAACTATGGAAAAGATGAGTATGGCGAAACTATACTGTCAATCCATGGTTTGATACATGATCTTGCGCAATAAGTAGTCGGTAAAGAGATAATTATGTTGGATATTCATTTATAACTGGAAAACATGTCGTCTTGGGCAGTCTTAGTAGTCTATGGCGCGAGGTGAAGAGACTGCGAACATTTATTCAAACTGATCAATGCTATCAACTGGCTGAGATTTTCACGTATGGCATTCGGTTAGATTACTTATATTTCATCGTTAATTGTTCACACCTTAGAAGAGTGACGGTATTGGACTTGCATGCCCTTTCGATTCATTACTTTACGAGATGAAGTGGGTAGCTGATGATTATAGTTACTTTCACTACTCCCATCGTCATTATTGATACTTTCACTAATGCCGTATTAATATTGAAAATTTCACTACTCCCGTTGTTGTTCTATTACTTTCATTACTTCCATTCTAATATTGTTATTTGTTCTAATATTGTTATTTTGACTATTGAACTGAGCGATTACTATATTTTGATTAATTGATTATTAAACATGCAATTTGAGTTCATATGCAATTTAAGAGGCTCATATATTTATATAAATATAATACATATTTTGTTAAATCAATTTAAAAGAATTATGCAATATTATATCTTTTGTAAACCTAGCTTGATTTATTAACATTTTAATAGTTTCCAAAATATTTTGTGTAAGTTAAATAATTATAAATTTTTAATTTAATGTATATTCTATGCTACTAATTAATACTATAAGTACGTAGGACATGTTTCTTTTAAGGAAAATCACCCTATTTTGGTATTTTCTAAATTTATACTTCAATCAAAAATATATAATATTTACATTGAAATCCCTTGATCAGGTCTATCACACATCGCTATCGATTAAAAACTATATAGTATAATTAATTTGTATAACTTTTTTAATTACAAGCAAGTCCCTTAGTTTCAGGATTTAATATTTAGTATAGATATCAAAACTATCTACGGTCCACAAACTTTCATAAACTTAATGGAAGTCTCATACCTAATTAGAACCGGCAAGTCTGACCCGACCCGAGTTACCCGCAACCGACTCGTAACCCGATATGACTCGAAGATCAGTGACCCGAACCCGACCCGACATTGACCCGACCCGATATTGACCCGATTAAAATGATGACCTGACAATTATTAAGCTTAATAATGATCAAAATGAAAGTGATTTATTGTTTAAATTGATACGTTTGACTCAATAATGAAGTAATTAAACCAAAGAATAATTTAATAATTTTAAATTAGATTTAATTGTAAAATATTGAAGTATTGCGATAAAATAACCGGATCCGACCCAAACCGACATAACATTTGACCCGACCCGACCCGACCCGATAACGTCTCGTCCCAAAAGGGCAGAATGACTCGATACAACCCGAACCCGACTGACCCGATTGCCACCTCTAAACATAATCCGTGTATCATAGCGATTTCCTGATTCTAGCTTAAAAAAGCCGCAAGCATTATTCTGCAGCGCCTTAAAATTGCCAAAAACTCCTATTTTGCTAATAAAAAAGTGTGGTGTAAGATGGATCTCATTGCGATTTCGCTTTGAGGACTAGTTTACCGATGGTTTCTCAGTACAATTGAAACAACAACTGTTTGTATAGTAAAATACCAGTCGAAACCAGTTTCGATTATATTAAGAATATACAAACAATGGGGATCAAATATTTTAACTCCAGAGCTTTTGGCTTCAGTGACTTCCGGTAGGTGGTCGCCATTATTCGGCATGAAATTCGCTATTGCAGCGTGGTTATGGAATTACTAGTATGTTACTGTACAAAGCAAACAATTGTAAAACGAATATTTTACAAAGCTAGAAGTTGCAGCAGCCTCTCCCTGAACTGGATCTCTCATCCTCCGAACTAAAGGCATCATCATCTGATGTTAAATGTGGTTCGATGCCATATAGACCGAAGAAATGTGATAACACTAAACCAGGAATGTGGCATACTTTGGGCCAGTCTTCACCGTCTGGTTCTTCGCATCTTTTCCTTAAATCTTCACCACACCACATCAAGTCAAGAGTTATCAAACACGGCATGTGGGCGATTGCATCTGGCAACGTTTTCAGTTTGCTGCACCCCCAGATGGTCAGTTTTTGCAAGGAAATCAGGTAGTTGAGCCATTCAGGCAAGGCTTCAAAGTTATCACAGTTGTATATTCCCAGTACTTGAAGGCTGGGCAAGTAAAGAAACTCCTTCGGCAGATTTACAAGCTTTGGAAGACGAAATAAGTGCAATGTTGAGAGCGCTGGAAGCAATCTCCATTGGTTTTCCAACCCTAAGATTTCACATTCTGTAATGTCGAGTCTCTGGAGGCTGTTAATGTGCTCTAATAATCCCGACATACTAACTAGGTTAGGACAACGATATATAAGCAGCTCTTGAATAGTATAAACGCTCTTTTCTACTGCAATCGACAATTTCTCTCCCTGAAACCAGTAAATTTCCAGTTTATGAATAGCCCTTAGGGGCACCCTAAACAGCCAATCAAGTGTTCCAACATTGTTTATTGTCACCTTCTTCAAATACAATGCAGGGTTCATGGTTGGATTACTATGAACTTTTGCTTCATTCCCCAATGAACTCAGTGCGCCGTGACATCTGAAATTGATCAATTTCGGACATGAAGGAAAAGTTATCAAGCTTGGGCAATGTAACAAAAGCAACTCAGTGAGACATGGAAATGACGGGACGACCACCCCAGAGGTACTTCCTTCCCCTATCACCCTACTTTTCTCTTCTCTCCACCATCCCTTCAACTTGGGAAACTCAACCAGCTGAAGGTCCACTAACGATGGAAAGAACCGTAACCCATCATCTGAAAATCCGACAACTACATCGTTCTCCATGAATTCCAGGTTGAGAAAGATCTCTAGTCTAAGAATTTTGAGGTGGCGGAGTTTACACAATGATGACATAACATCCAATCTATCAACACTACAAAGTTGGATGTTAACAAGGTATGGAAGTGAAGTTGCCAGGGACTCTGCCCATGTGGGTAACTTGAACCCTTTGTATCCCCAAATTTCAAACTCTTTCAGTTCACGGTGAGGTTGCAGGCTTCCCAACAAAATTTCATGAATATGTCCTGCACCTCCAAAATGTATAGACACTATTTTTAGTCGCATTACCCTTATCAACTCCACTTCTTGATAGTTCGTCACATCACAGCTGAATTTGTAGGGGAAACGGATTTGAAGTTCCCCTCTCAGGTTGACAAGGGCTTTCAGATCTCTTAGCTTACCTATTTCACTTTGGTAAGAAGTTTCGTCCTCCACTACAAACTTTGTTAAGGTATGAAGACATGTCAAATTGTCCAAACCTGCTGGCATATGCGACAAACAGTTGCTGTTTCGAAGAGACAGATGCCTGAGATTGACAAGTCTCCTCATGTACCGCGGCAACTCTCTTATGTAAGTACCATCTAAATTCAGCACTTGCAAGTTCAGAAGTTTGGTAATTGAATTTGGGAGGATCTCCAATTTATGATTCATAGAAAGATCAAGATACCTTAAGTGGGATAGGCTACCCAATGTACTTGGTAAAGTATCAAACTCAAAGTTATGCAAGTCCAATACCCTCAATCTCCTTAAATGTGAGCAAATTGCTGTCACATCTGACTCGACGGAATCTGAGAATAAAATAGATTTTTCACTCACACGAAGAAATGTACGCAATCTCTTCATCTCAGTCCATTGATTATTATGACTACCCACGAGGGTACGGCATCCGTCTGCTGAAAGTGAGAGATGACGATTTCTTCTATCAAATATGCTTGCACAACAATCCAACATAAGCGTCTCTTTACCGGCTACTTCTTGTGCAAGATCGTGGATCAAATCATGCATCTTACATGATATAATTTCACCATACTTGTCCTTTTTAACGTCTTGTAAGAAACATCTTTGCAATAAATTCGAAAAATGTTCTGCGCCTACGTCTTCTTCATTTCGAGATGGCTGATCAAGACACCCTTGTACTAACCACAACCTAATTAACAACTCTTTTTTTATCACATAATCTTTCGGAAAAAGAGCACACAAGCTAAAACAACTCTTTAGAGCAGAGCTAAGTTCATAATAACTAAACTTCAGAATCGGTAATATGCCTTCCTCACCTTGTCCCATCTTCATCAAATTCGCATTTTGTAAAGACAACCATTTGCTTTCGTCTTGATCATATAACATGCTACCTACCACCCTTATAGCCAAAGGGACATTGGCACATTTTTTCCAGATTTTTTTGCTAATGTCAAAGAGATGATGACCACTATCCATAGGTTCTTTACCTTTTCTAAATGCGAATTTTGTGAACAAGCCCCACGAATTCTTCTCCGAGAGACCTTGTAATTCATACACAAGATCATCGTCCAAGACATTCGCCACCTTTTTTGAGCGACTTGTTACCACTATTCTACTTCCCTTCCTACCTAAGTTCAAAAATGACTTTAATTTGTCCCACTCATCAGGGTTTTCATTCCACACATCATCTAAAACAAGCAAATATCTGTTTCCCTCAATTAATTTCTGAACACCTTCTTGTAACACTTGTATTGTAGAGCCATTCTTATTAAGTATCTGACCAAAGATGTTCTTCAAGTCAAATTCCTCGGAAACACAAACCCACAACCTCAGTTCAAACGTCATTACGATTCTAGGGTCATTATATACAAGTTGGGCTAGTCCGGTTTTTCCTAACCCTCCGATCCCAATAATAGAGACAAAAGAAACATTGTCACCGACATTATTCCTAGACTCTGAATCTCCAAGCAACATACCAACAATATATTCTTTGTCAACCTCTCTTCCAATAATATTGTCATCACTTGCATAAGAGAAGGTTTCATCTCTTCTCTTAAGAGGCACATAAACATCACTTAACCCAAATTGCTGACGATCTTTGGCAATTTTATCCAACTTACCCCTAAGACTTTTGATATCACGCGACATATTAAAGGCAACAAAGAACTGGTTGGACTTAGAGAAGAACCGGCGTACCTTTTTGACGATTTCACCACCCTTCTTATATTTCTCCGCCTCCACCATAGTGTTAAACTCATCGAGTAAATCATCGACATCATAAACAGCTTCTTTGAGCCTCTCGATATAATCTCGACCTTCATGAGAGAGTTCTTGATGCTTAGACTCTGCATCAAGAAGAACAGACTTGATGGTAGAGACCGTAACTGAAAGCTCGTCAAGTTGAGATTCATACCCGAACATAGAGCATATTTGTCTTAGTTCCTCACTGTGGAGAGCAGTGTACAGTTTCTCAACAACAATTATCACTATTCCAGTAGCCATTTTTTCTGTTTTGTTTTGTTAATTGTAGGTTTTCACACAAACATCTTTTCTTCTTTTTATAAGCAATTAGTAAATAGTTAATGACATCAGCTGTTGAGATTAGATTAATAAAATGCAATTATACAGCAATGCTAGATCGTGAATCTTCAACAACCTTACCTCCCTATTGCCATAAATTAATGAGCAACATGATCTAATCTAGTTAAAATTAACGGTTTTCGTCATGTCTTCACAACAAAGGACGGGAGTGCAAGTATACCGACATTTTTTCTTTTGTCTTACGAGTCCACGATCCATCTTAGTCGTAAGCTTTACACGACATTCTTGAGCATAATTCGAGACTGACAGGCAATCGCCCTTCTTTTTTATCCACAACACTTTTGGAAATTTGAAAGGGTAAGACTGTAAGAGAGTACAAAAACCAAATTCTGAGTATAAAAACTTTTACCAAATCAAAGTTTGAATTAATCAAAAAATGATGTCAGAATTATAATCATATAGCAATAACTTGGTTGAATCAAAATAAACTTTTTATTTAGTGACTTTTACCAAATGCAAAGTTTGAATTAATCAAAATATGACAAATGGACAAAGACAAATCACAGCTAAAAAAGAACTTAGTTGAGCAGAGCAAACAACAGTTGCAGACATAATGCTATCAAATCTTGGCTTGAGACTGATTTCAGAAATCAGCTATTACGACTTGATCTCGGCGGTCACCGGCCATAAGCATGGTTGTTCATGTAAATTAGTATCAATCTAGTTTTCTTTCCTTATAAAAAAGTAGAATAACTAACTTAAAGTGCATAGTAATTTAAGTAATTTAAGTAACACAAACACTTGTGTAAGGCGGTTTACACAAGTTTATTGTATCACGAATTCTTATAATAACTACGTTTATCTACCAATAGTTACGTTTGGATTGTTTTGCACTACCTTTATGTAAAATCGTCATATACAAGACTAGCTGTTTTAAGTAATTCAAGAAGTATTTTATAAAACCAACATTTGCAATAACTGTTCCACAATGCCAAGTTGCTAACAATTTTAATAGTTTTACAAAGCTCAAGACATGAGTCTCTACCATTACTAACTTACATTGTCAAGAAGATAATAATGCTGTTTTTCAGGTGTCAATCATCAGTAATATTTAAACGACATATGTGGCGTATTTTGGGCCAGTCTTCACCACGAGGTGGTCTGCATCTTTTATTAAGGTTTTCACAGTGACCTATTTCAAGAGTATTTAGAACGGGCATGTGGGTGATTGCTTCTGGCAAAGATTTCAGTTTGTCGCACGTCATGATCTCCAGTGTTTGCAAGGATGTGAGGCAATCGAGCCATTCTGGCAGGGCTTCCAAGTTTGAAAATTTGTCAATCACCTTGAGGTTAAGTATACTGAAACTCCTTTGGAAGATTTATCAGCTTCGGAAGACGGGATAAGCTGATCAGGGAGGAGAGCAAGTGAAAGGATTTCCATGGCGTCATGGGACCCCTTCTTCATTGTCTAGTAAAAGAAGCATCTACTACGCACTTTTCTGGTAAACTCAAAAAACTCTCCCCCTCATAACCCTTAATCGAGAGATCACGAATACCCCCTAAAGACTCTCCAAACAAGTTAATTTTCAATAACAGCTTCACAAATTTAATAATTTTATTTACAAAGCTAAACCCATGCACGCAGCTTTTATCATTTAATTAATTATAGAAGGCTTAAACGGGGGATGTGGCGTAGTTTGGGCCAGTCTTCACCATCTGGTTGTCGGCATCTTCTTGTAAGGTTTTCACAGTGAAAAATGGCAAGAGTTTCCAGAACAGGCATGTGTGCGATTGCTTCTGGCAAGGATTTCAATTTGTCGCATCTCTCGATGTAGAGTGATATCAAGGATGTGAGGCAGTTGATCCATTCCGGCAGTGCTTCCAAGTTTTCACAGTACTGTATCGACAGGAATTGAAGAGAGGCCAGGTACTGAAGCTCCTTTGGAAGATTATTCAAGTGTAAGCGAGAGAGCAAGTGAAGAGATTCTCATGACGTTCTCGCGGTCGCTTCTTCTTCTTCATCACTGTTTTCCAATTCCAAGTTATTGCATCGCCCCATGGACAGCCTCTGCAGGCTAGTAAGGTGCTTTACAACTCCACCTGACAAACTCATTAGGTTTGGACAGTCCCATATTCCCATCTCTTTAATACCAGAGGCGTGCTCTCTGCACGTTTCTGCCAAGGTCGACAAACTCTCCCCCTCAAAACTCTGAATACACAGATGATGTATACCCTCTGGATACCTCTTAAACAAGCAATCAAGTGTTTCAATGTTATCTGTTGTCACATTCTCCATGTATAACAAACTGGATGATGGGCTGCTTGTGGAATGACCTAGAACCGCAGAAGGTAAACTTGTTCCGTGATAATTATACAAATATAGAATACACAGTTTTGAACATGAAGGTAAACTTGTCAAGCTTGGACAACCGTTCAAAACCAACTCACGCATAGAGGAAAATAATGGGACAACCGCAGAAGCTGTCTCCCAGTTGATCTCTTTGTTCCACCATCCCTTCAGCTTTGGACATCTACACAGAAAAAGCTTCTCCAAAGATGGATAAATTAGTAACTTGTCGTCATATGCAGCACCGACAACTACCTCACTCTCCATAAACTCCACATAGGGCATACCCCACAGATGAAGATCTTTGAGATGACGAAGTCGACTTAGTGAAGGGAGAATTTCTATGCCATCAAAATTCGTCAAGTTTATTTTAACAAGGTTTGGAAGTGAAGACGCTAATGACTCGGCCCAACTAGGTAATTTCAACCCTTTATAACTCTCAATTTTAATTCTTATGAGTTTACTCTGAGGCTTAAGACAGGCCAATAAAGATTCATCAATAGCTCCTTGATCACTAAACTGTATGATCAAATTCTGTAGATGGGGTGTCCTTAGTAACTCAACTTGCCTATAGTTTGCGACATCACAAGCGGAATTATTGTTGAATATGATATTAAGTTTACCTCTCAGGTTAACAAGAGAATTGAGGTCTTTCAGCTTACCAATATTACCGTCGTCAGAAGTTTCCTTTCCCACCACAAATGAAGTTAAAGTATGCAGACTCGTCAAAGTGTCCAAACCCGGTGGCATATGCGTCAAACAGTTGCACCCACAAAGAGACAGGTGCCTCAGATTGATAAGTTTTCTCATGTCTAACGGGAGCTCCCTTACACCGGTCTCATCTAAATTCAGCACTTGCAAATTGTAAAGTTTGGTTATCGAGTTAGGGAGAACTTCCAATTTTCTGTTACAAGAAAGATTAAGATCCCTCAAGTGTGACAGATTACCCACTGTATCTGGTAACTGGTAAAGTACTGATAGAACCGTAACACAAATCCAATACCCTCAATCTTTTTAGGTTTGAACAGATTGCAATGACATTTGATTCCGACAAATGCAGATTGTATCCAAGATTTAGAAACTTGTAAATGAGAGATGAATATTTCCCCTGCTAAAGTGGCCTTGAGAAGAATCTAATAAAATGGTCTCTTTACCAGCTACTTCTTGTGCTAGATCATGGATCAAATCATGCGTCTTACAAGATTCAATTTCACCATACTTATCCATCTTAACGTCTTGTAAAAAACATCTTTGCAATAAGACTGAAAAATACTCATCGCCTAGATCTTTTTCATTTCGATAGTTACTTGGTCGTTGATCAAGGCATCCGTGTGCCAACCACAACCTAACTAATGACGCTTTGTTTATCCTCCAATCTTTAGGAAAAAGCGCGCAATAGCTAAAGCAACTCTTCAACGTCGGTGTGAGATGATAATAACTATACTTCAATATTGGCATTACACCATTCTCGCCTAGTCCCATCTCCGTCAAATTAGCATCTTTTAATGACATCCATTTTTTCTCATTCTGATCATATAACAGGCTAGCGGCCACCCTTATGGCCAAAGGAACATTAGCGCACTTTTTCACAATCTCCTTACCAATGTCAAAGAGATGATCGTTACTGTCCATGGGCGCTTTTCCTTGTTCAAATGATAGCCTCTTAAATAAGTTCCAAGAACTCTCTTCCGAGAGGCCTTTTAACTCGTACATCAAATCATCTCCAACCACTCTTGCAACCTTTTTCGAGCGACTGGTAACCACAATTCTACTACCCCTTCTACCTAAGTCCATAAACGACTTCAGTTTATCCCATTCATCACGACTTTCACTCCATACATCGTCTAAGACAAGCAAATACCTTTTCCCCTCTATCAAATTTCGAACTTGTCTTTGTAAATCCTCTATATT
Source organism: Heliosperma pusillum (assembly GCA_022085475.1). Taxonomy (NCBI): domain Eukaryota; kingdom Viridiplantae; phylum Streptophyta; class Magnoliopsida; order Caryophyllales; family Caryophyllaceae; genus Heliosperma; species Heliosperma pusillum. Next base: position 70,673 of record JAIUZE010003075.1, on the reverse strand, counting down.
AAACACATCTCTTACGAGCATCTCGCGGAAGATTTTTTCCAAGACAAAGTGGTCGGAAACACAAACCCACAGCCTCAATTCAAATGCGTTTTCAATCCTACTGTCATTATACACCAATTGAGCAAGAGCGGTTTTCCCCAACCCACCAATCCCAACAATAGTGACGTAAGAAACCTTGTGACTAACATTGTTAGAAGACTCGGAATCCCCAAGCAACATTTTCACAATAGCCTCCCTGTCATCCTCTCTCCCAATAATACTATCTTCACCAACAAAAGACATGGTTTCTGGTTTTCTCTTAACAGGCACATAAACATCAGTAAACCCAAATTGTTGACGATCTTTGGCAATTTTATCCAATTTGCTCCTAAGGTTCTTAATCTCACGCGACATATTGAAAGCAACAAGGACCTGATTGGAACGAGAGAAGAAGCGACGTACCTTTTTAGAACTCTTACTACCCTTGATGAGCTTATTCTTCTGAACAATAGTGTTGAACTCATCGAGCAGATCATCAACGCCGTAAACAGCCTCCTTGAGCCTCTCAATATAATCCCTGCCCTCATGACTGAGCTCTTGGTGCTTAGACTCGGCATCGAGGAGAACACACTTGATGGTGGAGACTGTAACCTTAAGGTCATCAAGTTGGGATTCATACCCAAACATAGCACACACATCTCTTAATTCCTGACTGTGGAGTGCTGCATACAGTTTCTCAGCAACTGTCAGTACAATTCCATTAGCCATATTCTTTCTGATATGAGTTTACACGAAAAGTAGTTGATGAATGATGATGTTTGTTATAATCAAACATGGTCTTCAATTATTAAAGCTTGTGTATAACTTTACAGTCAATAAGATAAGGAATCTACAAAAATTCCCTCATCGTCTTCACACTTTAAATTTTGTGGTAGAAACACTACAAGACATAAGAAAATACACTCACTAAACTAGTTGCACTTCTTTTTTTACTTAAGTAGCGATAATTCGGTGTAGTTCTTCATATTATATTTTAAACGGGTTACCGACTTAATCAAGGCAAATTCTATTTTGTGAAGGACGCTTTTCGTCACAAGACCTCTCACAAGCTGCAAGTGGGAAAACAAGTAGAAGAGGGCTTGTGAAAGGTCACAAGCGAAACTTCTGATTAATCTAATTAACACTCCCTTCATCCCACTTTTATTGTCTCATTTCCTATTAAATTTTATCTCATAATTATTATCCCCCTTCTCAATTAAGGAAAAACTTTTATTGTACTTAGATAACTAATTATCACCATAAATTAGGAACTCAACTCTTCTTAACATATCCCGAGGATCTCCGGCCTTGTTAGTCGTTACCCCTCATTGGCAAGAGCCTATATTAAAAAGAGCAATGATAACATTACTGTCATTTTTACTAATGTCACTCAATCTGAAGAGTAACCAACTCTTACTTCTTAATTACATTAAATAAAAATTATTCAATATAGGGATTGAACCCTCGACCTTCTACAAAGACAGAGTTTCTCAAGAACTACTAGATCAACCCACATAATTAATGTGCTCTTTCACTAAACAAAATTATATTTATTTTTGGGAAAAAGGGTGAAGATGCATTAGGCACCCCTTCTAAAATCGCCCCTAATCTTCTGCGCAAGGTATTTGTGTAATCCTCTATAAGTTCTAGTGCAAAACAGTGGCGGGTTCATTGTTGAATGAGACGATGAAATACACAATGAAAAACTATGTGAAAAAAAACTTGGGTTAATACAAATAATCATTAGGAGAACAGTTTCTCGAAATGTTAACTCTCAAAGGAGCAACCACTATATATGATAACTTATACAACTCGTCACATGATAAAAACAAGGGCTTATTAAAAATTTCAATAAGGAAAAGGGTTCTACCATAGCTACCTAAAATAAAAGGACTACCTACCATAGCTACCAAAAATAAAGAGTAGGTCTCAATTGACCACTCGCTAGCTCATTGTAGGCACGGAAATTTTATTAAAGTGCCGAAAATAACATAAAATGAATTCATTTAAGTTAATATCAAATTTTAGCTTAATTTACTTATATTTGTCCCGCTCAATAGAATCTGGATCGACCCATGTTGCAAATTGGGTTATTTGGGTCCTAAAGCAAAGAGAATGGTCAATTGGGCTCAATAATAAGACAAGCTCATAAAAGAGTCAATTGAGCCCAATGAGAAGACAAGCTCACAAAAGAGTCAATTGTGCCCAACAAGTCAAGCTCGTGAAGAAAGCCCAAGTCTTCAAGTCCATTAACCAAGGGAGAAATCTCTATAAAAAGGAGACTTCTTCACCATTTTCAAGAGAGGGAAAAATGACTTTTATAAGAGAAAAACTCATTTGTTGAAGAGAAAAGAGACATTAAAAGCGCAAGGAAAATTCAAATCAAACTCAAGCATCGAAGAGAGCCTCAAGTCAACGCGACCCTGTCAAGAAGCTAAAGTCAAGCAAGCAAGCGAGCCTCGAAGACTCGTGCCTTTAGTAACGTTGTAAAATCAGAGGATAAATAGAGGTTGTATACATAACTTTCTGATATTAATATATAAACTCATTTGTGTCTCTATTTTGTATTATAGTTTTATTGCAATACAAAATTTGTTGTAAAGACTTTATATGATTTTCTAAAATGTACCTCCTAGCAGATTAATATTATATCTTCTTGGTATTCTCAGCTTACAGTTGTCCAAGGAATATCTCATGGGAACAACTTCCGCTGTGAAGCTTATTATAGAACTTTTTCAACAATCGGTCTGTTGGAAATTTTTTGTTCTGTCATCTTTGTTTTTTTCGCCTATTGCGAGTAGCTTGCTAATATCTTGCATCCTCTGCAGCAGGTGCGACGTTTTGGGGTTTTGAAATTCCTTGACCAGGACTCGAAAGAAGCCAAGCACGACTTCTTTAATTATCTTAAAGAAGGAAAGATGTTGGAAGTTGGTGCTTTGCTTTTGGCAGCCAGACCTCAACTATTGTCTCAATCTTCCGCTAAAGGAGAATTCCGAAGCATCTCAGAGATGCATGATTTTCTTTTAGATGCCAAAGCGTCGTTGTTTGTTGGTGCTAGTGTTACAGATAAAAATAAATTGATTGAGATGGAGGAAACCCTACTATTACTCGAGATATCTAACAGCATTGGTGACAAGCTTGAAACACTTTTGCGGCTAAATCCTGTATTCATCTCCCACTGTCTTTTACATTGTCATTTCAGCAAGGGTCTTTCAAGTTTCAAGTTCATGTTTTTCCCAGCAATCCTGTATGCTGTTGAAACGTCCAACAAAGGTTCAAAATTTTAAGTTTGATACTTTTGGATTTTGCAGTTTCGATAATGGAGAATTTCGATCTAATGTATTGGACAGGAGCATTGATCATTGTAAGAAGGCGGCTTTTACCACAGTAAGTAGTAATTCCAAGCTGCTGAAGTGTCCCAAATAGATGCGTGCAATTAGGGATGGCAATGGGTAAGGTCTCGGTAGGGTCCTATGAGATCCAGACCTATATCCGTGATATCAACGTTAGACCCATATATTACCCATATCCGATGGGTCTAAATGGCCAGATCCATATCCATATCCATACCCTACGAATCTGTGTAACCATAAGTATCCAAAATGTTAATAAAAGTTCAGCAAGTCTAACCAGAAATAAGGGTTACGTACTGGAATATGCCAAGTTTCGTTATCTGTTTAGCTTGATTTGTATCTCCTATTGTTACCTTGTTATGCTTATAAACAAATAATAATTTGAGTTATTCTTGTGTGTCGTCTGGAAGCAGTAGATGCTCAAACACACAAGTCTGGAAGCAGTAGCCGTCCCTTTCTATCTGAGGCTCCAATGGAGATGAATTACGTGTCGTCTGCAATGCCATCAAACATGCCGCTAAACCATCTACTAAAGCGGAGTGCACCCATTCTGGGAGCTCTAAAAAGAGTATTATAGGCGTGGATAAATACCTTGCTGGTATTTGGCATCGAGTTGGAAAAGGTTGACGATACAAGAATCTGCTGAGGACCTGCTGATGTATGTTACCGATCCTGTAAAGTTATTTTGCGATCCTGTAAACGTTATTGGAATAGTGTTTCCTAAAATATCGGCACATGATCAGTTTCAATACCAAAGATGGATGTTTGGATTACTAGTATCGGTCTAGTTTTTAGATGCTGGATAATATTTGATGCAGGTGACCGATTCTGGTCAATTGCAGTTTCCTTTAGATGCAGTAATGATATGTGATGTTTGGATTAGTAGTATTTTCGGTCATTTTCTTTATCATAAGACCAGCAAACTCTACAGCTACTGCTCAATTTTTTTATTTTTATTTTTATTTTTTTGGCAGCAGTAAATATTACTCCCTCCGTCCCGGTCATTTATTTACCATTTCCATATTTGGGTGTCTCATTCATTTGTTTACCTTTCTATATTGGGAAGACTTTTGATGAGTAATTTCATCAACCAATGGGACTATTGTCCACTTGTCATCTTATGACACTACCCATAAATGGTCCCCTCCCCTTTCCTTGGTCTTTGTGCCAAAAGTAAAGGTAAACAAATGACCAGGACGGAGGGAGTAGTATCTTACATTCCCATCGCATTCGCAGCTAGATTATGTGCTAGCCTGTTAAGATTGCGAGGGATAAAGTTAAAGCAAATGTAATGAAACAAGGGAAGTAGTATTTCTATGTCAGAGATAATACTAATGCTATATTAAAATAGTACCTTGTCGACGTGTCTAAAGAGACTAATACACCAGATAAATATCATACGACAAAGAAAATAAATAACATTCTCTCAAATAATACGCTTATGTCTTTATATTTGTAACGCAAAACTATGTGCGAGTTCAATCTCAATACTCTGTGAACTATTGCATCGACCAACAATTGCTTTTTGCGAGTCATTTTGCGCCTATTGTTGAATCAAATTTTTCTTTACCATTTTATCTCAGAAGACAGGTTTAATCACAAATGATGTACTACCAATTAGCTTATACCAGCATCATGACTCACTGTCCACATATTACATCACTAGCATTAAATTAAAAATTTATAAAGGCCAATGTTTTGCTTTGTTGACAACTGCATTATTGATCCTTATCTAATTTTGCAACTTTTGTATATTTATATTAAAAGGGACCCAAAGAAAAATGGGTCATGCAAATTGTCATCCATACTTATAATATCCACAAATTCTTATTTAAGAATAAGACGGGCATTATTCGTCTTATGCTTAAGACGGGTCAAATACATATCAAATCACTCCACTAGTTGCCTAGAAAATACTCAAAGTTTTGTCTTTATTATTGCCACTTGTTAGTATTTGACCCGTTTAAAGCTTTAGACGGGTATACCGTCTTAAGCAAGACTTGCTGGATAATATCAGCATTTTCCTGGCCTACAAATTAATGTAATGTAATATTATCTCTTATCTTCTTCTACCAATTGAAGATAGCTTTTCTGTACTTAAAAGAATCTCTTTAATTTAGTCAAGTTAGGTGTCCTATAAATGTGCCCTGAAAGTAAAGAACAATCCCATTTCAACATATTAATTCACCTAAATTACCCACCAAAATATTCTCCAGATTATCAAACACTAACCTGTTTTAGCAGGAACTTAGCCGAAAAAGGACATGGAAGGAACACTTGAAGATTTGCCGGATGACTGCTGGGAACCAATAGTTAGTCAACTAAATCACCATCATCTGGAATCGATATCGTTAGTCTCGAGGCCGTTCTTAGCTCTTACCAACCGTCTTCGAGTGAGCTTAAAAGTGATTAATTCTTCAAAGGAAGTCCTCTCGAAGCACTTTCAGAGATTTCCGAACCTTAAGAAAGTCGATCTAAGCAGTTCACAAGGACCGCTTCATGAAGCTCTGCATGAAATCGCGCAATCACAACTCAATTTAGAAGAGATAAACATTTCGCGTAAGGATTATCCTCCCATATGCTTACTTAAAGAGATTGGGTCGAAAATGAAGAACTTGAAAGTATTCCGATGTTCATACTCACACTTAACAGACGGAGATATTACAAGCATGGCAGATTACTTCACGTCATTAGAAGAGTTAGATATAAGTCAACAATACTTCCAAGCAATTACAGACGAAGGGATTGTTGCACTGTCTAAGAAACTCAAACGCTTACAAAAGATCGACCTTACTGGTAACAGTAAAATTTCCGATCAATCTTTGATTGCCCTCTCGACAAACTGTAAATATCTGACAAAGGTTGTTCTTCGACACTGTCCAGGGGTGAGTGAAGTCGGTATCACTTCTCTAATGAGAAATAGTCGAAGGTATAACTCTCTTATCCTAGAATCAACTCATAAGTATCCTCTCATTTTTAAGAACTCTTTTAATTACTCTAAGCAGCTCAGTAAGGTTGAGTTTAGCAACATGAAAATCTCAAACAACATCCTACAAGAAATTGTCAACGCCAAACTCCCATTGAAAAACTTCCGTCTATCATTCTGCACAGATTTCACCATTGATGGATTAACTTCATTGTTGAAGGGTTATCAGTCTCTCGAGTCCCTCGCCCTTGATGGGACGAACTTCCTAACAGATGAATGTTTGAAATCTCTCTCACAATATCTTGGAAAGCTAATCTCTATAAACCTTAATTCCTGTTTTAAGTTAACAATCTCAAGCTTTGTCATAATTACCTTGGCTTGTCCACACATACAAAATATAGATATTGTTGTATCGTCGTCCTCAGACAAGCAAAAAGATCTAGATTGTGCTCGTAGCTTACTAACTGCAATGAACCCTTCAATAAAATCAGCCTCTATAACATGTACAACCACCACACTCGAGAGAGTTCTACCCTTATGCCCAAACTTACAAGCCCTTAATGTGACTACCTTAGTTCAATCTCATGAACTAGACATAGCATACATTGTATATTATTGCAGCCACCTCAAGCATTTGGCAATCAATCATAGTGAGAAGGTAACATTTAGTGAAAAAGGAGACCAAGAGTTTACCTGTAAATTGGAGAGCTTAAGTGCAAGGAAGTCAAGAATTGACGATCGACTGCTTGAAGTTGTTGGGATGAGGTGCCCAAATCTCCTTAACCTGGACTTGCAGGATTGCATGAGTGTAACTGAGAAAAGGGTGAGGAACTTGGTGGAAGACTGCAAACGAATACGATACATCAACTTGAATTGGAGCATCAAAGTGGACAACCCGTTGGTTGCTTGGCTGGTAGCTTCGCGCCCATCATTGAGACAGATAGTTGTTCCATATACATTTGATAAAGATCAGGTCAATGGTTACTTGGTACAAGGATGTGTTGTCCATCGAGGGATATGGGAAGATTGGTGCTTCTATACTTTTGATATGTAAACAGTAAATGCATCCCAACTTTTGATATTTATTAAACAGCAAATGCATCCCAAACTTTCAGGTATATATAATATACAAGGTGTTGTGAGATGTTATGTCAGTTTACAGATCTTTGTTTTAAAAGAAAAAAAGGAGAATATACATTTCATTTAGTCAACTACGTATATGCAAATCCAATGGAGCATAAAACTAGCTACTCTGACTTCAAAATATGACGGAATAAAGCAAACTGACTCACTAACTTGCATTCACTTCTCAAGCTATGAAATACTCTCTATTTCAATCAATAAGCTCTGCTTTCTTATGTGAGGGACATTTTAAACAATGAACCTACTGACTAAAATATAGGGACTAGCAGTTAATTTACGCAATTTTTTTTGTTATCATGGGTCATCTGAAAAAATCTATGTATCATGGTAAAGTTGCGTACAAAGGGGAGATGTTCTTGTCAGAATTGAATGTGAATAACAGTGTAATTGCTCATCAGCAATTATTAAAGTGGCGTATTAAAGTGGCGTGATTAGTAAGACCAACAAGTTATCATATATTCATGTGGTCTTACACTCTTACCACCATCAAAACCTCTACAAAAAAAATCAGTAAATGTCATAAAAGTGTCTGAATCAACAACACTAAGGTCACAGGCTTAGTCTTTGCAAGCTTAGCGGGCTGAATCTCAAAGGACAAAGGAATGACATTATGCTGAATTTTGAGTAAACAACAACTTTGAGTACATGAAATGCACAAACGCACATAACGAGAACAGAGAAACAAGCAAAAAGATCAAAGAAAAACACAAAACAACTAACTGAACAAATGTTAGCTGAAATTCGTAAGAATAGCTTTCATAATTCCTTCTCTTCTTTCAGCTTCATATTCAAAAAACCATTTACACCACACTCAAGTACTAAACCATCAAGTTGCCCGGCATTTACACCAAATTAAAGCTACAGCTACTATCACATACCAATTGTAGCAATACCAAACATGATTGAAGGAAATTAACTGAAATACTTTTAGAGAAAGAAGACGGCCAAATAAAAGGGCACAAGAAAGGGCCACTTTTATATAGCTTAGGATCACATATGTGGCACACTGAAAAAAAAAACTGGCCAAATAGATTCTATTCGAAGTGATGGCACTCTAGATGATATTGTTTCCACAAACTTACAGCTCAAAGCACTTGAAGTCTTGAAGGAGTTAAGCTCCACCCACCATACAGCCATGTTGCAAGAACAAGCTCTTCTCGACTTCAGTGATAACAACTCCGTGGGGAGGAACTATTTTCCTAAGCGAAGGTCTCGTAAATACCATCCAAGCTACAATGTCATGACCCGCAATCCGACACCAACTCAAATTAATTTCCCGTAATCTTCGACAATTAAGGATTATTTCTTTGACGCCTTTGCAAGTTACACCAGAACAACCCATTATATCCAAATTCACAAGTCCAGGACACTTTCTAGCTATTGTTATCAGTCCATCGTCATTAAGACCTGACCCCGAAGCTTGGATCACTTCCAAATTGGGAAGTTTTAGGTCGATTCCCAGGGTTTTAAGTGCACCAGATCCACTCATCTGTAAATGCTTCAAGCTAGTGCACCTCCTCACAACTTCACCAACACCTTTACGAGTAATACCCGGACAATCGCTCACATCTATCAGCTCTAGGTTAGGGCAAGAGAGTGATACTTTTTCGAGACATTCATTGCTCAAGGTTTTGTTCGCGTTTAAGCATAAAGCTCGAATATGTGGATTTTTAGCATCATTCACAGCAAAGTCTTCTGTCCCCACATTTGTTTTCTCCATCTCCAAACTATTCAACATAGAACAGTTCTTCAGTACAGTAAACAGACCAGAACTGGTCACCTTAGAGCAAAAGTTAAGCTTAACAGTGTTCGCCTTACGAAGAAACTTTGATATATCAATTACAGTTCGATCAGTAACCCAATAAACCCCTTCTAAAGCAAAGTATTCAAGGGCCTGATACATGCGTAAAAGCGACAAAACCCCGGAGAATGTAAATTCCTTGCAATGGAACAATGTGAACTTTTTCAAAGGAATTGAAGCCTTAGCAATAGCATAGAGCAACCCATCAGAAACACTCATATACGAAAAATCGAGCACAGACAAATTTCTAGCAAAACCAAGAGCCTCACTAGTCTCAGGAACAGCCAAGTCCATACCTAACAACCCTACAGACCTCAAATTCCCACAATTACGCAGCGCGAAAACCACCCCATTCTGAGTGATAAAGGTACAATTTTTCATCATTATCTCCTCCAAATTTCGGCATTTTTCAACAAGACTAACAACAGACTTATCAGAAACAAAATAATTTCCAGACAAATTAACCTTCCTTAAACTACTAAGATTAGAAGCAATCAAATCAACCCCATTATCAGTAATCCCTAAACCATCAGAAGTATTCATTACATCATCAACATTATAATCATCCCTAGGATCACTAACATCCAATTCCTCTAAATTAATCATTAATTCAGCAATAACACCTAAATCACAATCATTAACAACACAACAATTAGACAACTTTAATGACTTAATTGACCTTAAAGATGAAATGGGTAGTTCTTGAATTGCCTCAGAAGGGAATTGGGTGCTGTTAGAAAGATCCAGAGACAAAATTGGAAAGTGGGATTGTGAAATTAAATGAAGAATTGAAGTGGGTTCACCTTTAAAATCACTAAAAGATATGTTTTTGAGATTTGGGAATCTATGAAAAAGTTTAGGGAGGAAATGGGTAGTTGGATTAGAGATAATTAGGGTTTGTTTGAGTCTATTTGTGATTGAAAGAAATGTTTTTGAGACAAGTGATAAGGGTTCTAAGTAACGATCATGATCTAATAATGAAATGATTTGATCCCAGATTTCTTCTGGTACATCAACAACAAATCTTTCATGCATGTTTAGATGAATTAGGTTTAAAATGGATGAAATTGATGAATTTAAGAGACAAAGATGAGATCTTTTTACCTGGGATTTGCAGGGATTTAGAAGGTGATGAAGATATGTTGAGTGAATTGATGACAAAAGTGTAGAAATTTGGGAATTTGAGAGGTTTCAGGAATCTTTGGAGTGGCAATGTGAGCTTTGCTAATTACTAGTACTTGACAACACATGCATAAGTGTAGCCGTGTAGGCACACAATTAGACAACTTGGAGTGGACTAGTGGAGTGTGGCCAACTCTGGTCTGTGACGGTCTCACCTCAAAAGACGGTTTATTTGAATAAAAATACCAGTAATAAATAAATAACTTTTTTTCAATAAGACGGTCTTACCTTGTAAGATTGTTTTATTCTAAAGTTTGTGCTAAAAGATCACAAATTATAGAGTAGAAATTACGGAGTATGTTTTAAAATAGTCCATTTAAATAAAAAAGTGTTTATTTGAAGTTATTACACTAATAAAGTAACAAATGAAATTTTTTTTTGTTACATAAAGAGATCATTTTATAGTGTAAGACCGTCTCATTATCTCTTATACGGAGTAGGTAACTACCACCAAAAATTAGGAAGAAGAATACATTGTTACCAAAAAAAATGCATTGGGAAATGATGTAGACAATTAAATTTGGACAATTAAAGTATGTTAGCTAAAGCCTAATCTGGTAGATCTAACACCTTAATCTTAGATTCTTAGATAATAGATACATTAAAATTGAGGACTTGATTTCACTACCATCTATTTCCCAAAATTAGGTATGTCCAATTTCCAAACTCTAAATGACAAGATTTAATTTAAGAGATTGGTTACTTGTAAGTGTTTGTTTTAATTAAATAAAGTTGGAGATTATAGTTATCATTTTTTTAAGGGAAATGATAAATACAGCCCTAAGGGTTGTATTTAAGGAGCTAAAAGAAGAAATATTCACTTAATATTGTCATTAATTACATAAGTTTTTGTGCAATTTTGACATCATTTTCTATATTAATACCATATATATAAGTTTTGAACTCCTTAAATACAACACTAAAGGATGTATTTAACATTACCCAATGCATTACCAATTACTCCTAGACTGCTGATATGGCAACACAAAAGTTCATTTAGCGGTAGCTAATTAAAAAACATCCAAATAGAAAAATACTCCTTTCGTTCCATAATATAAGTTGTTTTAGAAAAAAGCAAAAATTTCTTTTCATTAGGCATTTTGCATTTCCTAGGTATTATAAGAAGAAAACAAATAATGGAATGCACTAAATACATGACTACTAGGCATTTTTTTTCATTTGATTGGTGCACAAATTTTCTTTTCCTATTTCCAAATGTCAATCATTATATATAAATAATATTTTAAGTTTTTTTAAAGTATTTCTTAATTCATGTGCAATATGCTAAAATGACTTATATTTTGGAACGAAGGGAGTAGTTAATTACACATTTTTAAAGGTTGTTATAACAAATTTTATTGACTTTAATATATTTATAAAATCAATAAAAAAAAATTCTTATTATTTATCATGTTCTAAAAAGACTTAATTTTCGTAATTGAGACATGAATATAGTTGAAAAAGACTTAATTCTCTTAATTTTCGTAATATTTTGGTTGAATGTTGTTGAAAATGTTTTATATACGGAGTATAAGAATTCCTCACGTGACGATCTTATAGGTACGATATGCTCAATAATAAAGCCAGCGCACAACCTTCGAATCAGCCGACCACGCTATTGCACAGAGTCTGCACCTACCCTTACAGCCACCGTGCCCACCCATGCATGCACCGCCGTCGACAACACTCTCACCTACAGCCACTGCTGTTGACGATTCCCGGCCACCATAGCCGCCCCTTCAACCACACAAACCCTAAGTGTCATTGCCAAACATACGTTTTGCAGCTTCATAGACGCAATGGTATGACTCCAATATTTGTTCTTTAATGATTATAGTCATAGGGCATCCCCGGCATCTACATTTTACACGAATGATAATCATTTCACAATGGATTAAAATCTCAATCGTGAGTTCATTATTTTTGTAAACTTTTTAGAGTATTATCGTTAACTAAATCAAACAATTCCTAGTGCCAAATCATCTATGGTCATTTACTTGATGAATACAAAAATTACACTTTCGTCAACCAGCAATTAGTGTGAAATCGAGAAAGATAACAAAACCCCAACTGATTAACTAACAATTTCCGTCCTAAAAGGTCTTGTACTACGTAGTTGAGTATAGGCTTGATCAGCAGTATAATGATGAACCAAGCAGAAACTCGTTCTGCAACTGTTCTATGGCATGAAATAAGCAAATCTTCATCACTAACGCTTAGCTCGTGGTTTGGGTTTAACCTCAGCCTCCTGTATACAGAGCAGTGACGGCATTAAAAACAGGGGATGAACAGATAGCCTTGAATCTAAAACTTGCAAAGAGAGAAAGCAAAAGAATAAATTAGCCGCAGATGAATCATTGGAAGTACCAGAGTTGAGTGCAGCAAAATGTAGCTCTTAGCAGTTGATGGATTGTGATATTCTGCACCTTTACTCCAGTCATAACACACCTGAGATTTGCATTAAGTTAAGAATTTCATCTGTGACGACTTGACGTGATGCATAGCGACTTCACATGTAGCATTGTGTACAAAAGTGATAACATCATTAAAACCACAACTTGGTGGTGAAGATTGTTAAAAACTTGACCATGAGCACAACAGAAATAAAACGCATCGATAGGATGGGTAATGGTGGTGGTGCATGGTGTCAAGATACAACAGCTTCATACGATAACAGGTGTCCACGTAGAAGGGAAAAAACTATTGAAGCTCTTTTACGTGCACGGTGCCTTCTCTAAACATGTATACCAAAATCCAGCAAGCCTCATATAGTGTCCCCCAAACATTTCCATGTAAGCCGTCATATATAAAGATATACAATCAAGGAAGTCGTTTGGTACTTCAGTAGAAGCGATGCTGATAACTAACAGAAGAATGAGGGGTGAATTTACAAGGAAAGACATAACTTTAATGGATGCTAGCAGGGTATATGGATTGAATAACAGAGGAGATAAGGTGAAAATGAAGCTACGTCAAGCGTCATGGTCCGCTAGCTAGAGCGCAACACTTGGGATTTAACAAGGAGTGGAAGATAATCTAATGTGCAACTTATGAGAAAGAGATGAAGCACAAGACACACATTAAAGCTGAACGATTGATGAATGTTCAAAATACAAGGACTTTCATGTACTAAAGGACCTGGGCAATCCCTTGGTATGAGGTCAATATTCGACCTCCATTAAGGGGTCCTTCAGGATGAGAGTTTGCATCACTTGCAGTCTGCGCGATAAAAAAGAAAAAAGAAAAAAAGGGGATTCGATGAAGAAAGTAAAAGAAACAAACCGAATACGCATAGACCGAGCCATCGCTGTTGAAGGCACCACATGGTATAGCTTGGTTGCACCTTGTCATAGCCTGAACAAATAAAACTTAATAAGGCCCTCATTCCAGATTGGTTGATTATCGGTTATATGACATAAGAATGGTGTCCAAACCAATATGAAACCAGTTAATGAGCATAAATAGAAAATTGAGTAAATAACAAATTACTCCTCGACACTGAAATGCATGGAAGATAAGAGCGCGAGACCACTCTAGGAAAGTCATAAGGTACTGACAAATGATTATATGGCACAAACACACCTTCACAATCAATAATAAAAGAAAAAACTTTAATCTGATGGGTCCAAAAGCGAAGAAGAAAATCGAGAGTACAACTTATTCCAGCGTGTCTGGGCAGTTTTAAATCTCAGTTGTAACGACAGTTTTAAATCTTGCTTCTGGTCCTGGTGTGTTTAATTCCACCCTGGCTTTTGTTTCCTCCTCCGAGTTATCTAATTATTAATTGGTTAATAATTATTCCATGTAGGTTTCTTTTCTATTTCCTTTGATGCACGATGCCAGGAGAATGACATTTTAAAAATCACCAGCAGAAAAATGCACCTAGTTTTCAATATTTTGGGACTTTAGATCACAAATTCTCATTTGTGACGGGGGGCTTGACCCATCTTAAGCTTGCGACGGGTCGACCCGTCGCAAATGAGACTAGCTGTATATCACAAATATATTAAAGTTAGCACAAGGCCCCCAGAATGGGTGACGTTCTGGAGTCCAAGAAAAAATTAAATTTAAAAAAAATGCACTTGTGACTTTAATTCTGTAGAAAGCAGATTCACATCAATGATTGAAATCTACTGTGACGGTGTGACGGTGTGACCTCTGTCCTCTGGTCACTTGCACATGAATAAGTCAAAAAGGCGTTTAAAAGAAACATGTAGAAAATCTCACTTTGAGCCGTTGTTTGCTATCTTTGTCCCAAAAGTTGAAAGTGCCATCAGATCCTGCAGTTGCAAAAGTGTGGTGTACCTGCAACAGGGCAAAGTCAAACATTGTGTTGAAGTTCAAACATAAATCAATACTGAGGGCAAAATACATGACATCCTTTGTCAAAAAAACACTTGAGAGTCATAAAAGGAATGATATCCTAAATATAAAGGTGCAGTTGTAGAGCTCCAAACTGCCATATTCTAAAATAATAGATGGATGCGGCTGATAAGTTTCTTTTTAGTAACATAAAAATAAATACTGCAACTATACACAAAAAAATGTGTCTGAAGCTTTGCACTCTGTAAGCCTTGTTCTAATTTTTATATATGTGGTGGCCACAAACACAAAAAAAAGAAGTTTTAACATTACTTGATAGTTAATATTATATGTAGATTCATACCAGATTAGGATTGACCATAATATTAGTTGTATAATAGGACTTCAAGAGCATTGAATATAACCCGCTAACAAGTGATTATTTCCCTGTCTACCTAATCATTGTATGAAATTATGAACAATTGCGCAAGTTCCAAATTCTTGACTCAAAGAATCAACTAGCGAACATCCATGTGAGCTGTAAAGTGCTACTATACCAAAAAATGTAAACGGGGAGGCGCAGATGAGAATAAAACTAGTAGATTACATTTTACAGTTAGATATTGACAGTGTCATTTAGGACTAGGGTGTCATACTCAGACATGCAGTTAAAAATGGCCCTATTTTTTCCCGAGTGTGGAGGCAACTTTGCAAATAGATGGTGGCACTGCTACCCTAAATTGATACCTGGAATGGGTACCACCAACGTAGTGGTATATATACACACACTAAGTATCATTATTAAAGAAGTCTTATACATAGAATTAAATACTTACAGGATGAAAGTTTATAGAGTTGACTGAAAATATATCATTGCCATCCCTATGGCACTTGAAAGTGAAATTCTTGCTTTGCTGCGCATCATCAAGGTGATGTACACCAACTCTTCCTTCAATTGATCCAATCTACACCCAAAATAAACGGTGGGCAGTTCAGACATGTCGGTCATAACTTGGACCCCACAGGCCCACACATATACATCAAGCTTCAAAGCATTTTAAAACTAACACACACAAAAATGAGCTGAACTGACACTTCGTATCCGAAAACTAATGAATACGCACCAAGAAGCCTTGCTTATCAGGAAATGCAGCTACACATCTCGTTTGATACTTCAAGGGTGATTGGATCCTTTTGAACTCTGTCTGCAGGAAGAGAGGTTAAAGTATTTAAAGCTCAATATGAAGAAGTAGCCTGCTATCCATAGCTTTTAGAATATTTCACGGCACTTTGTAATCTTTTATGTACAAAATGTGGAAAGAAAATAACTTGGATCACTCCAGAGTTCAGATTATTGAAGGGTACGTAATATCATGCCATATAAATACCTGTGGGTTTTGCAAATTAAAAACAACAATGTTTCTGTCTGCTGTTCCCACAACCATTAAAGGATGCAGCACAGACATAGAATAGCAACGATCAGGAAGTTGCTGAGTGTGCACTGGATTGGACTGTCTGGTATCCCAGTACCTAAGAGACAACCATTACAAATTTACAATGCTTGTTGAGTTGAAAAGCAGGAAACGTTGGCAACATGAAGGGGAAATATAAAAAAACTCACAAAGGAAGTTTAGACTTAAATATAAACCAAAGGAAATTAGTTCCTTAAGAATTCTACTATAGTTGATGCCATATCAATATGCAGTTCTAAATAACTGACTTAAGAGATTAAAAGTCTCCCTTGCCGACACTCTGTCTCTTATTTTCTAGGATAGTTAATGTGCAGATAAGTCATGTGCAGTAAGTTTTTCAGCATAAAAAAAAAAAGTATTATCATAAACGACTGAATGTCCTAGCAGATTGGCAGAGTTACTAATAATAGCTGACTTGCTGTGATACTGAGAAGGAACATTGTCTTAGCGTACAACTCAATCTTGCATCCAAATTCTCATACAATCATTTAATTTAAGGATCCATAATTAATGTCATCAGTAAATCTACAATACATGAGTAGAAACCCATCGGACAGCCCAGTCTTGCATCCAAGTTCTCAAACAATAATTTAATTTAAGGATCCATTATTAATGCCATCAGTAAATTTATAATTCACGCAATTAAGGAATCAGAGTACTCAAGCAAAATAAACAGATACTACGACATGGCCATGGAAAATTCAGAATGTTTTCATCACAGAGAGGGAAACAGGTAAGAACACTATATGCTGATAAAGCAATTGGTAATTGGTAAACGTCAGTACCATAACAAACATACAATAAACAGTAAGTATCCAACGTCCATCTTCCTCTCAACAAAACAAGCAGATCACCAGTTCTAAAACATGAAATGTTACCAGATTAAAATGGTAGGATTTCACGCATCTATATAGAAAACTATGCTCCTGGGAAGTAAAATTCTCTCCGTCTATGCCTTGTGTTAATAGAGTATAAAGCACCTATGGTACAAAGAAATGTGGGATGAAAATGTAGCTTACTTGATAGTTTTGTCCCAGCTTCCTGTAGCTAAGAGGTTCATTTCAGGGATCCAAGCAACTTCTTTTACAGGTGCATCATGCATAGCCACAGTCACAGGTTGGGAAGCAGACAAAGGCCACATCTTAACTTGTTTGTCACAACCTCCAGAAAACACAGTGGTCCCATCATCTTTCCAAGCAGAACACAATACCTTAAGAGAATGATGGCAAACATAGAAATTCAGATATTATAGGATAGTTGCCTAACTTGCTTTATTAGATAGGGATAGGAATAGATCATTAAAGTGAATCAGTAACTTACAGGCTGATCATGTGAGATTGATGCTTTCGGAACACTGCCAATAGTCATTCCATTTTTTGTTATCTCCCAACATCTCACCTGAAATATATGTTCAACATGTAAGTGAATGTTCATGGAACTAATAAACAAAAAACATGGTTATCCGAAGATGAAGCATATACAGGAATCACGCCAGAGACAACTGAATGCTGAATAGAGCAAACCTGGTTATCCCAAGAAGTAGCAATGAGATAATTGGCCTTAGGGCTAAAACAAAGACTTGAAACAGAGTCTCCCGGAGGACTAACCACCTGCAACGGAGTCCATTAAAAAAATTACACCAGAAACTAAAATAAGCCACAATGCCTGGTGATCATAAACCACTGTAAAAAAAAATAAGACACGTATATTTCAGAAAGTGCAAAGAAAAATTACATACAGAACCACGGCCCAGCAGCAGCAGTTAACGGAAGAAGGAAAAAAAGGTGTAGCACAAACACATACACAAGAAACAAGGGTCCCTCATAAAACACATACACAAAAAATATGGGCCCCTCGTCAATTTTAACGGAGCAAAGTTCCGTAAGAATCAATAGTCATGAACATCAGCAAGGACAAGACTGGATATTGACCGAAAACACTTATCCGCGTCTATCATAAATGTGAAATTGAGTATGAAATCACTATTGCTTTCAGCAAATATCGTGCGAGTACATCCCATCACAGTGGGAAAACTATGTATAAATAGTATGATGAGGCAAATGAAGCTTTCCACAAAGATCGTGTGAATACACCCCAATTCTACCTCAAAGCAATGAGGAAGCGACAATGCAATAAACTATATGCCAAATTGCCAATATTTGTAATGAGCTTTATAACACTCAATCTGTTGTGAGGATTTGGAGAGAAAGGGAGGGATGAAAATTCCTTTTTTTGGTTAGCAATAAGTGGGTGGAGGGATTTGGAGGGGAGGGAAAATGGATCCCTCCATTTCCCTCCTCCAAGCCAAATTATTTCCCCATCAACATAGGAAAGATTTGGAGGGAAAATGGCCTCCTCCATTCTCCCTCTCCTCCCCCTTCCCTCCTTCTCCCTCCCCTCCCTTTCCCTCCACTTTTGCTATCCAAACAAATCCAAAAGGTGTAAGAAACACCCTTTCCGCACAAGCTACATCCTACAGCTGTCTATACATATGAAAGTTCTTCTTATGCCAAGTATTTTTTTTGTCAATTCCTAAATTTAAGAACTTTATGTTACAATGGAAGAACTTTTACTTAGTTTTTAAATGGTACCCACTATTAATATCCTATCTCCATAAAATCTTTTTATTTTCTTAAAATTATCAAGAACTTAAGAACCTAGTTCTTGTTTTGACAAACTCCATGCTACCTACAATGGAAAGAACTTTATCTTTATAGTTCTTATTGACAAACTCGAGATTAAGAAGCTCCATTGGACTTTTTCTAACAACCCTCTATCAACTTCATTGCTTCAAGGGCTCCCATAACTCGGAGAATAGGGAGTCGCACATAGGAACATTACTATATGTTATAGAAAAAAATATCCTAACACAGGCTGTATATACACCCGAGCTCCTTTACAAAGTAACTCAGCTCCTTCCATCTTTATATATACAACCGGTGGTAAAATCCGTTAACTGCATCGCATAGAGGTGGCATTACGCAAATAACATACTACTCTGATGGTTGAACTCTACAAAACCGACGTACCGAACAAATTACCCCCTTGTCTCCATTTTGTGTTCATTAAGATTGATTGATGTCCAACCAACATAATCATCGATAAATTCGATTCGCGCATACCTAATCATCTACAACATTACAGTAATCTTGCCTTTCTACCTGAACTACTGCCTCGTGAAATCAAATTATGAAAAAATACAAGCAAATAAATAAATTCGCACAATTAACATCGAAAACAGCTATAATTAGCTTAAAATACAATAATTAAACCAAAAAATTAAGAATAAAAATTACCTCGGAAGATTTATTAGGGTTGTGAGGGGTATTAGAAGCAGGGGACGATCCAAATGTAGACATTGTTGAAATCAGTCAAGTGTTGTACCGAATTGAAGAAATCGAATGATAAAATCGAATGTAGGAGATTGAATTATGCTAGGAACAACCGAGTAATGAAAGATTAGATGTTATAAAAGGGGGAATTAATCGGAATGATTATTTTTTGAATTAAAGGTGGAGTTTTTCGAATTAGGGATTCAAGTTCAAAATTAGGGAAGAGAGGGGAGGTTTTAGGTCGATGCGTAAACCCCTCAGTCCTCACGTCGGTGAATATTTTTAGCACAAATTATTTCCAAGTAAGGTATGGTTCTTTCTGTCTTAATTTCGTCTCGTTTTATTTCAGGTTGACTCTATCAACACATTTCAGTTTAGTTTAAATCGGTTTTTTTCAACTCATCTCTTTACAAAACTAATACTTCAACTTGGCTCCATTAAGTTTAGTTCACTTAACCTCACATTCATTTAATTCATTTCACCTCGTTTCAGTTGAAAAGAACAAAACCTGAGTTTAAAACGGCTCAAATATGTTAAATAAAACAAAACTAAACTGCTTATGTACAATAAGTACTATGAGCTAGTTTTTTTACTTGTCCTATTTTAATCTAAGATGTACTATCATTTAGAAATGAGCATGGAGCTGGCCCGTGCGAGACTACGCTGGATCAGTATAACAAAGCAGCCCATATCTATGGATTGAGCCGGGTCGGGCCAATTGTGTGGATCCATTTAGTAAGCTCAGTTCTAGAGGTGATCGTTTGCGGGCTTGGACGGACATGGGTCGGGCTTATCTTTGAAAAAATGTCCAGCGGGCCTAATATTCCTTGTCCAAGCCCGCTTAAGCGGGCTTACTAAGGTTGTCCATGTCCGCCTAGTTTAAGCTAGCGGGCTTGTCCGTGGGCTTGCGGGCTTGAATGTAAAATATATAAAACTAATTTTTTAATAAAACTAAGGCTAAACTAGACTTAACATATATTCCGAATTAACTAAAACATCGCAAACTCAACTTAACATATACAAAGTTTATAATTAAACATGATTGTTTTGAAGTTACAAGTCTCCAAAAAAAGTAACGATGTAAAAAAAATTATAACTACTTACTTTATCACTAATATACAAGTTTTATTTCATTTACTCTTGTTGTATATTTTTACTTTATTAGCTTTTTGTTTATATAAAGCATAATTTTTTAATTTTATATATGTTTAGCGGACTTGTCCATGGGCTTCTTAATCATGTCCATATCCGCCCACGAAATATAGCGGGCCGAGCTAAGCCCGTCCGTCAAATAATTTTTTTAATTTCTTCTTGTCCAAGCCCGCTTAAGTAGCGGGTCAAACGGGTAGGGCCAAACGGGCCGGCCCGAAGTTGATCAGCTCTACTCAGTTCCTACCCTTTGGGATAAATTGGGCCTTTGCGCCTAAGTGGGATGTTTGTGCCCTAAAATTTACTACTTATTCAAAGAGATAAGTATCATAATACCTCGAATTAGTACTTATATACACTCTTAGAGGTTGTTTGATTCAACATGGAAAGATGAGATTGTCATGAAAATTAGAATCACATGAAGTTGAAATTCATGTTTTTCTTTTTTGATACATAAGTTGGAATTTATGTGAAATGCATAAAACTTGTTTGGTTACCATGAGGAAAATAAATTCATGTGGGAACTTCCACTTAAATGGGGGATAGGTAATGAACTTCCTAAATTATTTAGGAATTAAAGTTCTTTGAAAAGTTCTACTACCCATGAAAGCAACCAAACAACTATTGGGTTCATGGGAATTTCTATTTCCCATGATTTAAGAGAGCAACAAAACAACCTCTTGGTTTATAAAGGTGTACAAAATATGATGAAACACATACAAATTCTTCTCTAAAAATAAATTAAAGACAATTATCGCCACTTTAGAATGCTTAATCGTGCACTTGTAGATACGATTTAAAAAAATATAGACATCTTTTTTAAATCCAAATAAATATACATGAGCTAATAAAACATTGACTATAACTTTAACGCTACTTATTAGAAAATATGGAGTATGTTATTTTCTTAATAAATACTAGTTTAGATCCCGCGCAATGCGCGGTATTAACGGACCTTTACTTTTTAGTGTATTACTTATAAATTAAATTGACACATTAATTTTCAAAATTCATCTCGATGTACTTTAAATTGAGGGAAAAAAAACTCGATTTGCAAAACTAATCCGGAAAAGTGATCAAAAGAGTTGAATATGTTATGAGATGTATATTTTAATTTTTCTCAAATTATTTAAATAATTTGTTTTCACGAAACTAATAATAATTATGTATAACGTCTCATTGTAATTTGTAAAACTTCTTATTACACATTGACCAATGTCGATGTCTTATCCCATCGTTATTGTAAATAATGTTCACAAGTATAATTATTGCAATAATTTGTAATTAATTGATAAATAAGATATTAGCATTTATTAGCAAATATCAATAATAAAGTTGCCTTTTTTAAATCAAAAACTTTGGAGGGAAAATTTTCAAAGAGACTTAATCTTTTAGGGGTCGTTTAGTTCGCATAAGGGAAGGGGAAAAGGAATTGAAAAGGGAAACAAGAGGAAATGAAGGAGTTTCCCTATGATATTCTGAGTTGTTTGGTTTGATACTAGTAAGAAATGAAAAAATAGAGCCAATAATAAATCATCACCCTAAACCACCAATATCACCCCAAAACCTCTTATACTAGCGCCCACGTCAACAACCCTAACGACTAATGCTTCCCTTCTCGAATACCTTACCTCGAAGGCGTCTTTCGTCACCGAACCGCCTCCCTAAACCAACATGCGATCACCACCACCACCAGATCTGGTGTTTTAACAGGGAGGGGGGGGGGGGGGGGCGGGCCTTAAGGTTGTTTTTACGGTGATAGAGTGGAGGTTACGAATTGGGGTGAGTTGTGTATGATGGCTAGAGCAAGGAGAGCGCGCCGGCAATGGTTGTGTGGATGTCGTCGGCGTTGGCGTTAGTCGAGAGTGGTGGTGACAGGTGTAAGTTGGGGCGGCAACGTGGAGGCAAGGCAACGATGAACAGGTTGGTGGTGATGATTGACGATGGTGGGTGGTGGCAAGTGTGTTACGTGAGTTTGAGAGGGAAACAAAATTCATTCCCTGGGGGGTGGGGGTAAGGACTTAAAAGAGTTTAGGGATAAGGGAGGGAATGTCATTCTCTCTGTTCATGTCAAACAAACACAGACAAAGGCAATCATTAACTCCTATTTCCTTTCCCTTTCCTTTAGACCCCCAACCAAACAACCCCTTAGTATATTGGGGAAGTATATTGGGGATGAGTCGGGCTGGGGCAAACGTTTGGCCCACACCCATTCCGGAAATACTTAGGGGGCGTTTGGTATAGGGGATTTGAGAAAGGGAAAGGGAATAAACTACAAAGTTTCCCTTTGTTAGTGTTTGTTTGGATCAAACAATCATTCCCTTACCCTCCTCCATTTCCTCAAATCCATCCACACCCACCCCCCCAACAGGGGCGTAGCTATTAAGTAGCATGGGGTAGCACTTGCTACCCCAAACCCAGAAATAATCCTAAGAAAGACGAAGTCTTGCTACCCCAAAAACTACTGACTTGAAAACAAGGATAAGAAAAACAAAGGCGAGAATTGCTGCATCAATATCTCTGTGGTGTAGTGGTAAGGTGGCAATCAACTTAGCTAACTGCCCGTGTTCGAATCTCGCCTGGAGCAAATTTTTTTCCCCTTTTTTTATTGTTTCCAATAAAGTCCCCCTTCCCATCCCTATCCCCATCCTTCTATAGTTTTTCTACATTTCTTTTTTTTTTCCTTCCTTTTTTATTTTGCACGGTTTATATTTTAAATATTTTTAGATTTTTTTTAAAGGTCAACGCTCGAAACTTCAACCCTAGACGTACATATAAATGAGACGAAAATAGAAAAATAGAGAGAATATAATATTACATTAGAAAAAATGATACGCTAACTAATATGTTAATTCTTTAACAAATTATACCGTAGCTAGTTATACATATTATTTTTCACTTGACATTTTTTGTTAGCTATGCTTAACGGTCATATGAATTGTTCGCATAAACATTTTTTATCGCATAAATGACTAAATTACAGCAACACACGAAGCCGCAATTATCACCAACACAAAGCAACAATTGAGGAAATATTTTGTCCTTGTTCTCTTGCTAAAAAATGTGATTCTTATGAATAATTATAAACAAGCCATTTCTTACGAGATAATTAGTCCGTATATATTTTTATGTTTTCGCTTTTTTTAGTAGGAAATACATTACAAAAAAATCTGCTACCCCATGTTTTAAATCCTGGCTTCGCCCCTGCCCCCCAAGGTATCAAATTCTTTACCCCTCATTTACCCAACAACCTTTATCTTAACCATCACTACCATTCCTCCTTCACCATTGATTCCACCCTTATTGCTTCTGCCACCAGCATCGCCGGCGACATTTCACCGGTGCTCTTCCACCGGCGCCGACGACCAGTCATACACACCACCCGAAAACCTAGAGAAACTCTCCCACAGTAGGAGCACGGAGCACGACAAGACTTGATAAGGCGCCGACGTCGGGTGATCTGCTGGTTAATACATATGGGTCGTGGTTGTTTAACGGAGCACGACAGGACTTGATAGGTCGCAGGTGTCGGGTGATGTGCTGCCGGCGTCGGCGGTCATGTAAGGTGGGCAGTGGGAGGTGGGTAGTGAAAGTGGTGGTGGTCAATGGTGGTAGAAGTGACGGTGGGTGGTTCTTTTTATTCCCTTAGTTGAGTAACCAAACAAGGAAGAAGATTTGGGGCAATAACATTCATTTCCCCTCTTTTCCTTTTCTTGATTCAATTCCCTTTCCCTTTATTGTACCAAACGCCCCCTTAGGCTTTTTTGGCCAAATTAAGTCCCCGGCCCGGAAATACTTGGGCTTTTTGGGCCAAAATAAGTCCCGAGCCCTTTAAAAAGGCGGGTCGGGTCGGGTCGGGCCAATTGGCTTTGGCCATTTGATCACCTCTAATATCAATTATATTTTGAAATCCTCTTGAATCCGGTGGGCGGTCTAAATCTGACAAACGGTTCATTTGATCTCATTCAGACTATGTTTTTGTAGACTGAAAAATTATGTAATGAAATTATTAGCTTTGAGTTTAAACATATATATTTTCATAATCTACTCAATTGCCTTGATTAGTTTTTATATCTATATAATGAGGTGAAATATAAATATTTATGAGGTGTTAAAATAAAATTTATAACTAACACACTCAAATTTAAAAATGTTATATATACCGTACATGTATAGTGCGGGACCTAGAGCTTTGTACGTTTGGCAATATCTTTCTGGTGCCTGTTTTGATTGAATAATTAACTTATTTTTTTGCAAGTGTTTGACAATTAACTTATTTGCTCAAATAAGTTAATAAACTACCTTAAATGAAATCCTACCTACGATAACATTGAGATTTCGGGTACCTGATTCTAGTTTATATTTATTTTTACCCCTTCAATATATAATAATTTAATAATTATTATACTTTTTTTTACGTCATTTCACCCACCTAAGCTACATTCTTAGTTAGTTTGTCAATCATTTTTTTTTATATATAAACAGTCACCTTATCATCTCCTTATTTTCAACTACTTTTTCAGGTTCACTTAGCTTTTCAGTTTTCTAGGTATCTTTTCAGGTTTTAACTACTTTCTCAGCTAATTTTACCAAATAGAGCCTAGAGGTATGTTTGGCAAGGAAGATAAGCAAAAGCTTATTTGACCAAAATTTTGAGTACCTTATTATTTATTGGTAAGTGTTTGACAAACTAGGTAACACATACACTTATCTTAACCAGTTGAACCGTGTCCAACACCGTGTCAGAAACAGATTCTCGTCGGACACATGCCTAAACGTGTCAAACACTTATAAAGTTGTGTATAACTTTATTCATTTGTTTCGACACATGTCCGACGCGTGTCCATGATATTTGGACATCATTTGTGAAAGATTGTCTTTAGACGAGAAATTAGCTGCCGGAAGAGATTGATTAGAAGACGAGTTTGGATTGAAAATGAAAATGAGTTATTGTCGATGCCAAATTTTCCCTTTACTTATTTAAGTTTAATATCAAATACTTTTACAAAAATAAAATCGAACGTTTACAACTTTAAAATATATATTTTATAAAATTTAATAACGTGTTCCGTGTCCTAAATTTCACGGGGTTCAGTGTCACATGTCCGTGTCGTATCCGTGTTCGTGTTCATGTCCGTTTTCATGCTACCTAGTTGACAAGTAGCTTATTTATCAAAGTAGCTACCTAAAGGGAAAAACTATCTAAGGTAGCATTTGATAAACAAGCTACGTGTTTTATTTTATTTTACTTCTTTGCCCTTTCAATTTATCTACCCACCTTAATATAAAAGTGGCTAAGGAATGTTACTATTCATAATGAATAGTAACATTAGTTTTTTTTTTTTTTTTTTTAAGTTTTCTAACCCTACTCTAACCCTCTACCGACCACGATACTTGTACTCTTCTGCACTCTCTCTTTCCCTCAAATGCCTCCTTGCCTTTCATTCAATTCGTTCCCTTTTCTTCCTTTTCCACTTCCTCATTTTTCCCTCACCTTTATCCCATTCCCTTCTTCTCTTAATTCCGATGATGATAAAGTGGACGCCTTTAACTTTGTAGCTTGCTATGATAATAACAACAACGATAATGGTGGAGGAGCTCAATCAAATGCCGCGATACAGGTATGATTGTTCATGTTCATAATTTGCAATAAATTTGTTTCTATCTATATCCAACACTTAATTTGATTGATTCAATATAAATTTGGGAATTTTTGGTTATTTTTATTTTTTTATTTAGTACTTTTAATTGTGTATTTCATTACTGTCTTGGCTATATTTTAGATACCACAATGCTAGAAGTTGCTTCCTGAATTTTATAGGACTTCATTTGCTTGTTTTTGCAGTATTTATGGTGATTGGAGCTAATACTTTTTTGTAACAAAGGGGGGATCCAAGTTTATTTTTATTGCCTTCTCGTTCATTTTTGTTTAGTATAATAGTGTCACTCTAATAGTTTATTTTTCCTTAGTAGGATAGTGCCACACTAATACAAATCAGTCTGACGGAAATACGATAGTGACATCTTTGTTGACAGATGAGATGATTTGATCATTTTCAGCCTCGAATCTTAAACCAACTCAAGGTAATTAATTTCTTTGGTTCTATTTTCTAATATTGAATGAGAGTTCGAAGTTTAACCAATTTTGAATTCAAAATTTACTTTGTTGGTTGTGCGATGATTTTGTTTTGGAGGGAAAGAGATAAACACAATTTTCTTACTTCCTCGTTACTCTTCCACTACTACTGCATCTAACCAGTGACTGTTGTACAGATTATCAATTGTGCATTATGTCCTTTCATCGAGAAACTGTGAATTGTGCTACTTAGTTGAAATAAAAACTGGTAAGCGTGTCGACTAAGCTGGTTATTGGGCGGGTTGAATATTTTTGGTTATTGGTCCCAGCCGCTGAAATGAGTATCAAGGATGATGAAGAAAATTCTAGGTAAAGATTAAACATGTAAAGAATGTGAGAGTTTAGGAGATCTTGTATGCTAATTTAATAAGTCTAATCAAAATTGATACTAATTCTTTGATCGTGCCTTTTTTAGTTGTTAAGAATGTTACTATCAGTCAGTAACAAATCCAGTCCAATTTATACCTGCCTTAATCAACTAAGTGACTGGAATTCGTCATGTTCTTTCTCCGGTGGCTTGGTTTCTTAGTGATTTAAATCTCATTTTGAGGATCCCCGGTCATTTAGGTTCTAAACAACGCTTCGTACTATTAATTTCTTTAATTTACAGGTTAACCTTAGAATCATTTGACTGAACCAAAGAAACTGAGTTAGGAATAGAATGTGCAAGGGAACCTAAGTTTGATAGGCGTGATTCACCCTTATGATACTGTCAGAATTGTGATGTTGGTCTGATGGTTGTGGAGATGCAACAACTCAGTATTCACAGGTCATGGGGTCTGGTGAAGTTTGGTCTACTTTTGCTTTTCTCGATAACATTTTGAAAGGTCTTGGATGGAATGGGTTACGTTGCTTGCCTTGGGTTGTTTGGGGTGCTTGGGAGCAGTTCAGAGTAACATTCTGAATTTAAATGTGTCATGTAATAGTACTCTAACATTGAGAAAACACTGGCTGTTTAGTTATAGCAATGCTGATGTTTTTCAATTTACAGCGAGGGTGTTTATGGAGTTAATGAGTGAGGGTAGTGTGTATGTTTATGGATGGTTGATTGATTTAAGTGGAAAAAATATTTCGGAAAAAATTAAATTGGCTTCAGAAAAGCATCTGGAAGTATAAAAAAAGCTACGACAAGTTAGAAAATGAAATTAGCAAGAGGAAAGAGGGTTTCATCCTTCGTAGTTTACTACTTTACTGTGTACTTTGAAAATCATCAATTCATCAAGCTAGGTTGCAGAAAGCAAATGGAATCATGATGAGATAGTATGATCATGGTTCCTTGTAACAAGAGGAAGTAGATTGCTTAACCATGTGCGGAGTAATCCTTAAAAATGACCGCTATTCAGCAATTTAGCACAAAAATTGTTTAGCTTGTGGTAATACCCAATATTATCATTGAATAGGAGTGTTTTTCAAGTGTCATTATGATACAACATGTCCTATGTGACTTTTGTTTACTGCTCTGCAAAGTTTGGAATTGAGTGGGTAAAAGAAATTGTTGCAGCTTTCTTAATTTTTTTTTATAAAGGTTTCTTGTAAAATGAAATATTGTTTTCATTTCATTTATGTTGTATTCATTAATCTCTTCTTTGCCCATTTATTAAATGGGCAAAGAAGAGATGAATGAATCTTTGTCACTCATTGGAATTTAAAAGTAGCGTTTTTTAAAAGCTGAGTCACTATCCAGCTCCTTGTCATTGCCTAATATGTTGTACGTCATAGCAATTGCCTGCAAAAACGCAAGTCTCATTGCACAAAAAAAACAACTAACCTCTGTGTCGCCGATTAGAAATGCTTTGGTGTCATTATTCTCCAGCATGTCCTATGTGAATTCGTTTACTTCTCTTGAAAGTTTGAAATTGACTAGGCAGAAACTCTTGTAGCTTTCTTTAAATTTTGTTTGATGCAGTTTTTTCTGAAATGCTTATTTCATTTCATTAAGGATGTACTTCGTATTAATCTCTTCTCTGCCCATTTCCCATATTATTGTGGGCACCGATTTCAGAGCTTAGGCATTATTAGTTCTATATTTCAAAGGTGTTTAGTATGACCCTAATTTTTGTGGAAGTTTCATCCATTAATCTTTTTCTTGATAGTCGAGCATGCTCATGTATGATCCTCTTAATGCTTCACACTTAAAACTTGCAATTTGCTACTTTAGATGTTCATTCAAGGAAATTGTTTAAATGGCTCATTTCGTTGCAACCTAATTCGTATATTGCATAGATTTTCACTTAACAGCCTGTATGATTCTGGTTGGTGGTGTGTAATAAGTGGTCTGAAGATAAGGCCTCAGTGCCTCACTTTCTCGAATAAAGGTCGTAGATCTCATCTATCTGAATAAAAAGGGCTTGGCTGATAAGCCTAATATTGAAAAATGTGTACCTTTTGGTGCTCATCTTATATATCACGTCTTTTCTTTTATGTAAGATTGCATAAATCTAATTATCTAACCCCATTATGTCGCCATAGCAAGAGCCTTTGAGAGAGTGGAGTAATGTTATTACTTATGATGGCCTTCATCAACTTTTGACTTTCCATTTATTACCACAAAAAAATATAGCCTTTGTGATTACTCATTTGAAATCAGCTCTAAATTGTTTACTTCTAAATTTTACCATGTAGATGAATGGATATGTCTTTAGGCATAAGTGCTATGTTAAACTCAATTACTATCTGGGTCAGTGTCTTTTTGGAATGTGTAGTACTCCGAGCTATAAACAAATCTAAATTTTACGCTAATTGGTAAAAGATAGCTCTTTCTTTCTTTTATATATTGGCCAAAGGTAATTTAGTATTCATATTGGATGGAAATATAGTAATGTGAATCTGCCTGAATACTGAATTGATTGTATAGGGTTAGTCACATGACCTGCAGGATTTTAATTATATATGTTCATAAAGACCATGAACGCTCCTGCTATCGACGAGAGTTCAACTTGTATGGCTTAATAGGTAGTGCCTCAAATGAGTATACATGGTCGATCTGTCCCCTGTTAATAGCCCAAGAAGAATTCTCAGTTTGTCAGGAAAAGAAGAGATACTGGTTCATTCATGGATGTTGAAGGCTAGGCTTCTGGAATTGGTCTATCTGGTCAACGTGGCCCAAAGCCAGCTGAAGTATATGGATTTCTAGGTGATTAGTGTCATTAGAACCCTGATTACTGCAAGCATTTACTAGATTTGGTTTTAGAGAAACCAGTGCACGAACGAATACACACTGGACAGACCTTGTGTGGTGGCTAAAAGAGTTCAGTTACTGAACTTTCTAAAACTAATATGGAATGAGAAGAGACAAGATTTCAAGAAGGAAATAATTGTAAGAGCTCAGAGTTCAGTACCATACAAGATTTCGTGAATGAGTTGATTCTAAGAGATACAGAGGTGGATTGAGAAGTTATACAAATGAGACTGATTTTGTGAATTTTCGGTAGCAGTAATCAATTGGCACCCGGATAGCAGAGTTGCATTAGTAGGAGTTATTACTTTTATGTCATTGTTTACCTTAACAAGGTGTAATTCTTTATTCAATACAATTCTTATATTTCAACAAAAAAATTAAAAAATAATTGTAACTTCAAACTACTTTATTGTTGCTAAGCGTGATAAGTTAAAAATAAAATGTTAGGCAAATAACATAAGATGTTAATAATATAAAAAATACTCTCTTCGGCCCAGTCAATTGTTGTCCTATTTCTTTTTAGGGTGTCTCAATGAATTGTCGCCCTTTCTATATTAGGAAAGGTTTCTATGAGTAATTTGATCACCCAATTGACTATTGTCCATTTGTTATCCACTAAGTGGAACCACAAATGGTGCCCACTCTTTCCTTAGTCTTTATGTCAAAATGAAAGGACATCAATTCACCAGCGAGGGAAGGAGTAGTATACTAGGACAAAGTCACGTTATAAAATTATTTGATGCAATTTTGGAATGATTTTGACCCCAAAATTGCGTTTTAAACACTTTTAGAGATGGTTGCACAAGAAGCAGTCTAAATTGCATGTGGTTATTGTAGTGGTTTTCGTGGTCTCGTTACGCTCAAGAAATAAAATTACGCTAATATAAATATCTTGGGGTATGGCGTGCTTCCGCGCGCCATACAACAACTAGTAATATTAAATACTCCCTCTACCCCTGTCATTTGTTGTTCTTTCATTTTGGCATAAATACTAAGGTTATAGTGAGGGCACATTTGTAGTTCTACATAGAGGACGACGCGTGGACAATAGTCTTATTGGTTGATCAAATTACTCATTGAGAGCTTTCTTAATATAGAAATGACAACAGTTAAGTGAGACACTCTAAGAAGGAAGAAGATAACAAATGACCGGGATAGAGGGAGTACTTATTATGTCTATTTATGTCATTTTACTAAAAATCAGCTATCTTTTCAGCTAGTTTGTCAAACACCTTTTACATAATCAACTACCTTGTAAGCTCATAATTTTCAGGTGTCTCGTTTATCTTTTCAGGTTTCAGCAAACTTTTCAATTTTCAGAAACATTTTTAAGTTTCATCAAGGTGTTTAACTAGTTTTATCAAACATAACATAGTTCTTATAAATTCAGTTTAATTTCTTTAATGCTCCAAATAATAGATCATCAATCAAATCTTATTAAATGCCATCTTAATTAAGACGACAGTCATACTAATTACAATAAAAAGAAGATTGTGAAACTCTTCAAATTAAGACGGTTTTAACTCTTAAGCAAGACTTACTCATCAAAGATGGTATTAATAAACTACGGAATATTTTTTTTAAAAATAATAATTTTTAGATAACGATTTATAGATACTCGTAGTATAAAGTGAGGACACAGCTTCCAAAATACGGTCTACATATTCACAAATTCTCATTTGTGACAGATCCGACTCATCACAAGCTTGTGACCAATATAAATAAATAAACAAAATAAGTAATAAAGAGACCCCACAGCTTCCATTACCTGGTCTTCTCTTCTCTTCCCTTATTGTTCCCATCGTCTTCACTGAATAATATCACCCCCTTTTTCAACCTCTGAAAAAGGGTTTTCTTTTTTTCTTTTTTCTTTTTTATTTGGTACGGTAACTTCACACCCCGGAAACTCCATTGAAGGATGCCACGTGCCTCATCCAAGAAAACGGGTCAATCAAATTCTACCGCTGTTACCGCCTCTGGCGACCTTTACCGCTCCGGTTATTCCTCTATCTTTTCTTTTTTTTTTTCCTTTTTTTTAATGAAATTCATTTATTTAATAATTTCATTTTATTAGGATTAGTTTGTAAATTAGTTATGAGATCAGCTCAATTTAGTTACTAACTTTAATTAGAATACTCGTCACAAAGAATAAAGAAAAAGGTGATCAAATGATTGAGACGGAGTTTGGAGCTAAAAATTAGCTAAGTTGATTATGTAATTAGGAGACAAAACGCAATTTAATTTATTTACGCTTTGCTTATGTGATACTCTATGTTAGTATGAGCAATCAAGGATCATTTTGTGATGAATTATGAATCGTCATAATTTTGATCTTGTTTTCGTGTGATTGGTGTGAATTCGCAAGTTAATTATGCAATGGTACTCGATCATCTTAGTATGAATAAAAAGGGCAATTAGGCCTTGTTCTTTCTGGCTTAATTTCTCGGATGTATTATGTTTAGTTTAGTTTTGCTTTAGTCAGTTCTGTATAGCTCATCTCTGATCTCTTCACAAAAGTAACTTCACAAAATTAACTCTTACTTCAGCTCCATACACCTCAACTACATTTAATTCAGTTCAGCTCATTTCAGCCGAAAAGAACATTAGTCTTGTGTAAGGCACTTTGATTTTTTATACTAATAAGTTTAGAATGGGTCATAGGTGTTTAAAACTAGTTACCAAGAATCCCGTTTTAGAATAAACTTGTTTAAGGCCGCCTTACAGAAGTATTTTTGCAAAAGGGCGATTTTTTTAATCAATAATGATATATGAGAAGTTGGTTTCTTGTGTATGCATGTGAATCTAAGCATGCAACTATGCAAGGCGTTCTTTTAGAAGCAAAGTTGTCTTCTATGCTAGAGGATTAGTAAATCGATAGAATTCAAGAAGAGTTAATAAGGAAGGATCAATTTGCAGTGTTATTTGGACCGGCAGCTTCAGAAATATATGTTTCTGGTGTCCTGTTAAATTTAAAAAAGCGAAGTACTTGATAAATGAAAAATGTGAATTTGGAAACTATCATCGTAAAGATAGACAAAAGACACGTCAAGCTGTACCTTTTTGGTCTCCTGAAACCCTTATCCTAATAAACTTAAGGCAGATCCGCCAGTGGTCCTTCTAATGAATTGCCAGGTCAGGAGGAATACAATTTCTTTTGGTGTTGTGTAAATGTATGATTTTGCTCTAAACCTTCAATGGGTTAGTTGTTACACTCTGTTGGTATTATGTTGATGAACCATGATGGTACTAACAAGCTACAATTTCTGATTGTTTCCGTGTTCTGGTAATCATTCACAATTTGCTATTTTTCTCTTAGCTGGGGTTAGGAACTTAGGAATGGTTGAGAAAAAAGATTTAGTATGCATGATGCTTTTAAGAAACTAATGGTGGCAAAATTTGTAGGTTTGTTACCAGGAACAATAAGCATTAGTAAATCTTTGCCACACTGACCTATCTTAGGATAATATTTTTTTAAAAACTTTTTTTTTGTATATTGTGTTCAGCTTCACATAAAGCCAGTTCCAAGGAGTCGGAGAGGATTGATCAGTTGTTTCATAATTATGCCAACAAATCATCGGAAATGATTGAGTAAGTCTGCTCGTACTTCTTGTAGGGTAATGTGTGTTGTTACAGCTGTTGACTGGTTGAACTTTTATATTGAGGATTCCCTTGGTGGATTTTAATATTATGAATGTTAAAGAAGACTCATTCCTCTTATATTCCAATTCGTGCTTCTATTAGATGGTTCTTATGGATGCTTGTCTGAAATAATATGCTAAAAGCAATAATTGTGAGTGGAGAGTAATGATCTTCTGTGTACCCTACCTTGTTAAAATTAGAGATTTTTTTGGTGGGTTTGGTAGCTCTTACCAACTGAGAAATGATCTGTGGCTGTTTTTATTTTGCTAGTAAAAAATAAGGTCAAGTAATCTCTTCAATGTTTCTCAGAAGCATGGAGTTGCAGTATCTTTCCGAATTTCCTATGTAAAATACTGTATCATGTAATAAAAATTTTATACTCGGGAATAAAAATATGAAAAAGGGGCAAGTAAAATGGACTCAGAACTGAGTAAAAGGGACATAACCCTTTTTCGTGTTAGTATGTCTTGCTTTGACATGATTGCATTTTGTGGTGGATTTTGGGATTCCAGCAGAGCTTGGGAGAGAGGTACCTTGTGCGTCATTATCTGCTTGACGAATAACATCAATATGACTGTATGGCTGTATTTTGTATTTGCCATTTCCCCTTCTCCATTTTCGTCTAGCAATTTATAGTACACTACTACACTGATACAGGATGTGTAACTAGTCTATTGTTTTTTATACGGTGCATATAGGAATCAGGGTGAAGTGAATGTGCATAGCACTATTGCTGATTGAAGCACCATACATATAGATAGACCATTTACAAAGTATTTATTTGCATTTAATGTTGACATTCTTTTGGTAAAAGTGTCGGGCATTGATTTTATTACAGGTGACTCATTAATTTGCTTGATGTTACTTCTATGCTTCTAATTGTGAAGTTACTTCTATGCTTCTAATTATGATTGAGTTTTGTAATGTTTGACAACTTTCATTCATATTTCTGTGTGCTGCAACTTGCAAGTTCTTTGCTTGATATTTATCTTCTTTCTCATGTTGTTTTTATGCTTGTATTTGTAAAAACCATGTGACCATAAAACAGTCCGGAAGGTATAGAAGCGCTTTGCTCAGATGTGGAAGTGGATCATACAGATGTCAGAATACTGATGCTTGCTTGGTAAGCTTCATAACATAATTATCTCTTTCCCTCCCGTTTCTAAATCACTGACTTCTTTTTGTTGTGTTTCGGTTTTGTATTTCTGACAGGAAAATGCAAGCTGAGAAACAGGGTTACTTCACCTTGGTAAGTTAAAATAGTTGTCTTTCATGACTATGTCAATTTCTATGCCAGGTCATTTAAGACAAGGTGTCAGTTTAAAACCCTTTTGTTGTTGTCCCTTACTCTTGGGCCACACACCAACCCCTTTCGCCTCTCCTATTGCTACCACATGATATTGTTTTAAAGAGTTCAACGGTGTCTTTTATTTGAAGTTTTGACCTAAGAAGATACATATCTATGGATGTAAAGGGAAAAGTGTTTTCAAATTATTATTTTCATCCGCTCTTGCTTCATATTAGCTTCCAATTCCAATGGACACAAGGACTCTCCTATTTGGGTTTGTGTTGGAGTATATTACGGTATTGGAGTGCAATACCGATATTATGCCCCTTGGTGAATCAATGTGTCCATTGGTGAAGGGACATACTAGTTTGTGTGACTACACATTGTATTATTTATATATAGGATTTGGTTGTAAATCAAATATAATGCAATTCATTAATACAATTTATACTTATAGAATTTATAAGTCGTAATTTATCATGTTATCAGAGCGGGATTTACAACCATTAATACAATTTGTAAGTCATAATTCCATGAGTTTGGAAAGTAATATATAAAAAAAATCATCACTTTAGCTTGATGCTTAGTGATTAATTAACATGTTGTAGTCGGTACCATGTTAACCATTTTTCTTTTCGTTGAATCGAGGAACGCCATTCTTTTCGGACCTCGTCATATTTGCTTCAAGGGAACGCCATTCTTTTCGAACCCTTTAAATTTAAGTTGAACGGAAACGTCTTTCTTTTCGGACCCGTCAATATTTCAACCATTTTCATGGTTGAGTAATTTCATAACACACAACATTTCTCTCCTAAAGAGAATAAATGTGGGTATAACACCATCTTGCTGTAATCTTGAATCTTGATTAATAGGAGTTAGGGCCAACTTGTCTGTTTTGTATCTTTTGTAACCATCACCGTCACCTTTTTGTCATCATGAAGTGCCGTATTTCATATTTGTTGGCGTTGGTTTTTGAATGCCCAAGTTTGACGGCATCAACTGTTCAAGACTTCAATTATGGCTATGAAAGCCATTTTTTTTAAAGATTTCATTTGGCTATGGCCAGTAGAAAACTTTATGCATATTTTTGGATGCAATTCCTTGTGTGCAGCGGAAGAAATAATTTAGGTCTCCGCTCTGATACCATGATAAATTACGACTTATAAATTCTATAAGTGTAAATTGTATAAATGAATTGCATTATATTTGATTTACAACCATATCCTATTTATAAATAATACAATGTGTAGTTACACAAACTAGTATGTCCCTTCACCAATGGACACATTGATTCACCAATAGGCATAATATCGGTATTGCACTCCAATACCGTAATATACTCCAACAGTTTGGAATATAATGAAATAAAGCTATGTGTTTTTTTTTATATTGTGACATAATGCTAGGTGCAAGTCTTGGCACAATTTTCATTATTAATCATTCGACACTGTCTCTATGTTCTTAACACTGCATAACATTGTGTACATCTGGGTCTTCGAGGGTTTGTGCAATGTAATTGCCATGCTGCTGCTTGGTGCGAGTCTCTCTAGGTCTTGGCTGAATTACTTTTACTTATTACTTTTAAAGATGTTGAATGAAGATGGACAAATGTGATGTGGTATATGCTAGTTTTATTGTGGACCTAGGTATCGTGAGTGCAGCAAGTATGACTGACTTAGGAAAACTTTTGATATATTGTAATTTGCTTAGAACCGGCTGGTAGCTTATGTAGTTTGTCGACTTTGTTTGGCTATGCTATGTTATTAGACTTATTACAAATCTGGACGAGGAGCCATGTGGAGATTATTGAAACCATACTTTTTTTTTCCGAAGTTGAAGCTTCATTTGGTGGTTGTACGTATTTTTCCTACTGTTTTATACACTGCTAATAGCTGAAAGCGATGCAGGAAGAGTGGCGGAAAGGCCTCAAAGCTTTGCGTGCTGATACAATTACAAAGTTGAAAAAGGCACTCCCGGAGCTTGAGGCAGAGGTAAGCTTTTGTCCCTTTACATTCATTCTGTGTTTTATTTTGTGGAAATTGTTGTGGCTCACTACGTTTTTCCTTCTGTAAAAGGTTAAAAGGACAACAAATTTTGTGGACTTCTATCAGTATGCATTTCGTTACTGTCTGACAGGTTTGCTGGCTTTGGTTTTTATTAGCCTTTCATTTGTACAAATGGTTTAACATTAGGTGGTTCTTTCATTTATCCTGTCGCCTTTTTGTGTTGTCAGAGGAGAAACAGAAAAGTATAGATATTGAAAGCATCTGCCAATTATTGGATCTTGTACTGGGTTCAC
The DNA here is from genome assembly GCA_022085475.1 of Heliosperma pusillum. Classification (NCBI taxonomy): domain Eukaryota; kingdom Viridiplantae; phylum Streptophyta; class Magnoliopsida; order Caryophyllales; family Caryophyllaceae; genus Heliosperma; species Heliosperma pusillum. The sequence continues at coordinate 33,455 of JAIUZE010003075.1, read as the reverse complement.
AATTCCGAGCCCAAGTCGATTACTTCATTGAATACTTGCAAGTAAGTTGTTGAATGTGCTTTAGATCTTGTAGTTGTCAAAATCTTATAAATGCCTTTTCTTTTACTTCTTTATTAATCTAAAAATTTAGCCAATAGGACAATTAGTGTTTCCGGGGCAAAATTTGCTTCTGCATATTTGCTGACGATATATTTTGAAAATTCTGGCTATTAATGATGATTTGAAGATTTAGAAATCATTTTAAGTGAAATATAGCTTACCTCTTCTTCCATTTTTTTGATTGTGTACTTAATTGCGTGTTTCAGGCTCAGACTGATTACAAGGTCATGAACATGGATCAGTGGATGGGATTTTACCGTTTTTGCAACGAGGTACAATGATGATGATTATTTTCTAGTTTGACCGAGATTGAGATGGTCTGGGGTTCTGGTTTTCATTTCCTTAAACATATATTGGTCAGTCTGTGAGTTGGAATCAACTCTTGTGCAGTTATGCCTTTCGCAACTTGGGTAATGGAAACCACCTTCTTATTATTTACTTGAGTTGTGCTTCTAGCTCACAAAATCAGGTGAAAATGATATCATTTCCTTGTAAAGAGGATATAGTTTTCAATACGGCTAACTGGCTAAGTATGATCCAGCCAATTATTTATACAGTAACCAGCAGACGGTGGTCTACTGGAATACACACAGTTCTGTCCTTCGCTTTTATCAGTTCGGCATGTGCCTTGTGACTTACGCGACAAAACTTATTTCTGAAGGGCTGTATAGTTAATAATTTAAAAAAGATTGCAAGTCACGATATTGACCATTTACAGCCTTATCACCGGCAGAAAAGATTCACGAATGATGTTTCTATTCTTGACTCTTGATTTCCCCCCCTAAATCTCTAAATTTCATTCTTAGCTTACTGAAAGTTCCCCTTCTCTCTAAGTCATTTTTTTTTCTTATGGTACTTGTGTTCTCTTACAGATAAGTTTCCCAGACTTCAGCAACTATGATGCAGACCATGCTTGGCCGTTGATCCTCGACAATTTCGTTGATTGGATGAAGGCTAAACAAAGCTAAATCAGTACATGTTGGCTAAAATGCATAAATGTCTGAACGTCTGATATTTTCTTATGGAGGTATGAGCGATTTTATTCATCCGAGTCAAGAATGGAGGTAGATGGGGTTTCACCTTATCCGGTGTACATTAGTTTGACGTGGAATTGCAGTATTGTATGACGATGTAATGTTACCTATTTTTAGACCACAGCAAAAGAAAACATACTTCTCGACATTTCTATGCTTTATGCACGAGATAAGTACTTGTTAATTGGTATTCTGAATCTTTACTCAGTTTGGAGTTTTGGACCATTGCATGCTCAAAATTGGATCTTATTTTTTTTCCGCCATTGTGCTCGATTAGAAAGAAATTCTCCGTAGAACTCACTCCTAATTCGATTGGATAAACTGACGGAAGTCTAGGTGGCTGGTTTCACCAGTGACGTGAACATAAGTGTCCTCAAACATTTAAAACGCGTACTGATATATGATTTACATGTATCAGGACCTAATATTATCCATGTGAATCATTATGTTCAATCAAACTTAATAAAATTACAAATGCGCGTTTTTTTAGGTTTGTACATCTATATTATGACATAAAAAAAATGCAGAACTGCAAATGAAGCTTAGGTTGATTTAAACCTCTTCTTCAAAGAGCGAATCTCTTTTGAACTCATATGGAATGCTTTCTGTAAAAGCTCTTCTTTGATGTCGGTACCGAAAATGGAGGATGGAATTTTCATGACCCCAGGGTTTTCGCTGTCCAAACTCCCGAGGATGGTAGCAGGAGCGTCACCTATATTCATCTGGAAATGCAGCATACCCCTTGGAAACACCATCACCTCACCTTTCTCAATTATTTTTGCAAAGAGGTTACCTTGAGTATCAACGATTCCGGCATAAAACGTTCCCTCTAACACATACCCCATCTCAGTCGCTCTAGGGTGATAATGCGGGACGTTCACACCACCGACGTCAAAGTCAGCTCTCACCATCGACATTCCTAGCGTGTTCAAACCCGGGAAGGATTTAACGTTGACGGGTGTTGAAGAGAAACCCGTCTCAGTATGCGAGAAATTTCCCGGTAACTTAATGCCTGAAAATACGAAATCTTCAACTGTTACGTGGGTCTTGCAACCGGGTCCGGGTCCTACGCAGTAGTCTTGGACAGGGTCGGGGTCGGAAGCCGAGATAAAATGGACATGAAATGGGAAAGAGAGAGCAAAGAGAAATAGCATTGCTGAAGACATCTTTTTCCTTCTTAGGAATAGAAGATGAAAGAATATGAATAATGAAAATAAATTAAGTTGATCCAATGATTTATAGGCCATTAAAATAAAAGTAGAAAACGTGATGCATGATCACTGCATTATGAAAACTCTTATGACTTTGTTAGGTGTAACGAAACATCATGGACTATTCACGTAGCAGTCAAGAATTGATTATTACACCATAAATAATACGATATATGTTTCTCTTAAGACGGATGTATCCGTACTAAGAATAAAACGAGGCAAATAATACCTCAATTGACGAGATAAGATAAATAATTTGTTAGTACCTATGAACTTTTTTTTTATCTTATTCATGGTATTTGTCCCTATTAAACTTGTAATGGATAGTGACGATCTTCAACGATAATTTGGGTAGATAATATTATTGCCAATCAGTCTTTTTTGGTGGGCTGTAATGGAAATACAATAAGTTGTCAATTTAAACTTTGACTTGTTGCTACTTACTAGAAACCTCAATGTACTCTTTGCGCTGTATTTGTCTGTCAGCTTGAAGTTAATCATGATGGACTCAATTATGAATTCAACAATGATTTTCAAAATTCTAATTTGGGTTCATAATCAACAAATAATTATGAAAAGATTTATAATTATGTATTTTTTTGAGTTGAGAACTATGAATGGAGATGAAGAAATTAATATATGCGAGTATAGCATACAATATAAGAGTCTTGGAAACCAAAGACGCATACTTAGACTTTCGTATAGTAATTGCACTTTATACAATATATGCTTCTTCTTGCGGTTTTTGTAATTCTATGAAAGCTGGAATGAACGCACTATTACTCGGTCTGGAACTCGCCCACTCTCTTAGAATTCGAAAGCTTCAAATTCACATGGATAATCAGGTATGTGTCAAGTTTTTTTAGGAAGATCGACTCCTTAGCAATAGGTTGAAACCCCTCGTTCAGAGTTGCAAGCATCTCATCAGGATTAGTGACTGCGTCGTGAAGATAGACCAAGTATCTAATCTTGTCAATTCCTAGACATTTCATTTTTGTCTTATTCATCAAGTGAGATATTACTTGACCCGTTTTAACTTAAAACAAATATATGGATGATTAATATTGAAAAACAAAACCAATTATGAGATGATCAACAAACACCCAAAAAGTCAAACCCCTAATTTGACACTTAGAAATTAGAAAATGTGACACCTAAAATTCAAATAAGGCGTGCGTTATATAGAAAACCTCCAAGAAATGTTTGGCGGGAGAATTAGTTTAGTTCGTTATTCTAAACGTTTCATGAATCTCCGCCATTGTAGAAATTTCTGCAATAACAATAAAAACCCACAAAATCTTCACACTAACAGCATTAATGGCGGCATTAACAATGCCAAAATCAGTGAAAAAAGAGACCTTGAAGCTTACCGTGACTTGGATAAGCTCGATTTCATGAAAGCCGCGAAAATTCTCTTCTCTTCTACTCCTCCTAAGACGAAGAAATTTGGGTAAATTTAATTTCTTTTTTAATTGGTGCTTTGTATTGCCAAGTTTGTTGGGTAATATGATGTGTTTTGATTGGATTTTCTGCTGGGCATTTTAACAAACAGTTGGTGTGCTATTTGTTTTGTTGTGAATTGTGATCGATATTGTTTGTTTTTGTTGTGATTATAATTCATGTTTGATTTTATTGGGTTTTATCGTTTATAAAAAGTAGTTGTTGTTGTACATTGTTAAAAGATCGCGATTAAATTTGACATTGTTTGATCACCAAAGTCAAATTGCGTATTATAAATTGGATGGACGGAGTGTTATAATGTTTTCAGACGTTGGTGATACGTCAATGAAGTATATTTGATTGAAATACTCATGTATATTACGCAAATGAAGCTTTGGGCTGATTACAGCAAAGAAGATGTGGGTTGACTTCATCTGTTAATGATTCCACATTTCACGAGTTATTATCGGTGTCTCTTGTCGAGGAAGAGTGGAATTCTCACATTGGATTATGTTGTCTTTGTTGTTTAAAATGATAATTGCTGTCGAATGGAGACTACTGTTTTCCATGGAGCTAAAAACTCACTATTTTTTGGCGTTAGAAAATATAACATGGTGGCGTACAGCAAAATGACTCATTATAGTCGTTGTGCTTCTTGTAATGTGAAGGAGCAGCAGGGCAATGTAATTCTTCATTCAATTATCATTTGGGTCATTTCGAAACAATCTCTGTTTTTTATTTTTATTTTATTTTAAGTTTGGGCTAAGACTGCGTACATCCTATTACAGTTATGGAGCCTTAGGAGGGAGTGAGGCACTGGGGTACTGTTAATGTGGTTCTATGCAGTCATGCAGACCTTTCATAGTTGGCACTCTTGGCAGATTGCGAACAGTAATCTTTCACTCTGTATTCTCACAGCTGTGAAGATGTTTTGTGTCTAACACGGCCTCTTGTTCATATCAATTACATCTAGTGTTCTCAACGTGAATCATTTGTATCATGCTTTATTGTTACACAATCACTTACTAAATGTTTTCTCATGATCAGGCTTGATTTCCATTTGGTGCAGCTTTTCTTTGCTCTCATGCCATCATTTGGTAATGCAGTGTTGCAATTTCTTGGCTTATATCAGGCAACCTTACTTAAACGCTGTCTGAACAATATTTTTATCTGTTTCAGCTGTTTATCTGGTGGCTAAATATTCTCGCTATGAAATGAAAAGGATGGAGGCGGTAATGACCTACTTTCACATCATCATTCTGCGTATATGTGTTTTATTATTTCTCTTGATGATGAGCCCTGTTGCGAGCGCAATGAATGTGTTTCCTTATAGAGCTCTCTTTGAGATTGAGTTTATAAACAAAATCCCAGGTTTTAGATATGAGGCAAGACACAATTTAGAATATAGATATCAAATTTATGCTATTTATGGGATCAAGACCTATTTGTATTTTTCTTTGATTCAAATTCAAATTCAAATTCAAGGCCTCAAGTCATGACTCACCTACTCCCAAAGTACAGGTATCCCTTCTCATATGGAAAAGGTAACTTATGCTTTCTGGGTCCTTTAGAAGTTCTACTGTGAAAAGTGTGAACCATGATTATCACTTGATATCTACCACTAAGAAGTAGCCAAATCTGTAAGGATCATCTAGTCTACAACCGTCGTCATGTAACAGTTGGGTAATGTCGTCTGTGAAACAGCTGGAGAGACTATTTAGCATCACACTGGCATCTGCAGTTTTTAGTTGGCAGAAAAAAAAAATTGTCCGTTTGCTGAAATCCGTATTGCCTTTTCTTCATTAACAAGGGGGCTGGTTTTATTTACATCAGGAACTGGAGGTAAAAAAGAAAGCTGAGGAGGAAGTGAAGGCAAAACAAGTGGAAGCAGCTGCTGCAGATGAGAAGGAACCAGAGACTGATTCTGAGCTATTGAAGGTCAAGGAGAGACTAGAAGCACTTGAGGAGACTATCAAAGAGATTGCAGAAGAAACTAAGAAACGGTCTAGTGACGATAAGAGTGGAAATGCTGATCAAGGTCAAACGACAGTCGATCCTAATAGTAAGTCAGAAGATAAACAGATGTCTGACAAAAACCAAGCATCGAACCAGGCCCCAGTACAACCACCATTGAAGCAAGAAGATAGTGAAAAGAAAGGGTCTCATGAAGATAAGAAGTAAATTATGTTTTTGAAAATTCAAGTTGTTTTTTGCTGCCCTCTCTCTTTTTGTTTGAAACCCTTGTTGCCCTCGTATCTGATATAGCTTACAGCAGAAATGTCCGTGGCTCCAAATTGACGGAAATGCTATTATATTTCTTTGTCGAAAATTGGGTTGGAGATAAGGATATGTTGCTCATTCTAGTGAAGCATTGTGCCGATTGAGGTAGTTTTTGACAAGTCGTCTCATGGTTTCCCCTTTACTTCCCTACTACTCAAGTACTTAGCCTACTGTCAGCCGCAAACGCTTACAAAATGCTCAAATTGTGCTCCCTAAATGATACTAGGAGCTTATTAATCAAATTGATGTGTAGTTTATGTCGAATGAGAGGCATAATTAAAGTTCTGTTGGCGCTGATGAAACATGGTTTGGTTTTACTGTCTACGCAAATACTCAAAATAGATATCTCCCACAATATTTTCATTCAAGGGACATTGTTCCATTCACCCATTATTTACTCATTTCGATAAATTAATCTATTTCATTAATAATATAGATCAATATATATTTTACGATAAGTTCATAAGTTAACTGACTCACACAATACAATACGGTAATGAAGAATGAGATGAGACATGATCTTGATTCACGACACGCGAGTTTTATGCAATTTAAGTTGTCTGTATTTTCAAAAAGATAAAAGACGGTTCAATCATCAATTTTGGCCCAATTTTCATTTTTCAAGTTTTATACTCCTTAAAACTGTTAGTGGTTAGACTTAAAGCAAAACTTCTCAACAAGCGAACGCCTTCATAGCGGAAAATTGATTGAAAGTCGTCAAACAAAACTACTTGCATAAATTTAAATCCATTTTTAATAATTTATATTATATTAAAAAAAACTCAATTCATTAATTAATTTCTTTAATTTTGCACATCCACTAAAATAATAGTTTTGCCGAACCTAACACTTTTTTCCCCAACAAATCTTGCTAAAGACGCGTCACATTCTGTGACAAAAACGAAATGTGACTAGAACAACTTTCTAAGCTATAACAGTTTGTCCGACAATGATCACATCTGTCGTTAAAATGACGATATTTAAACCGTATTCAGTTTATGACAAATAGTATCCGTTTTCAATCATAATTGTTTTTTTTTCTTCTCCCAAATCCCAATCCCTCCACCCACTCTTTCACATTTCATTCATAGGTACTATACGTCTATACTTACCTTAAACCCTAACAAAACCCCTCACTTTTCTCCCTCTTCTTGAAAAAAATGGCTCGTTCAATTCTACTTCTACGACGATCAATCCTACCAAAGTCTCAATCTTTTCTACATTTCTTTCAAATTCAACACCAAACTCAAAATCCCATTTCATGTCTTCCTCATTTTCTCTCAAAACAATCTTCAATTCAACCTCAATCCAGAAGCTTTGGAAGTATGGCGTCTGAGATGAGAAAGTCGGCTTTCGAGAACAATTTGCTTCGGCTTCTTCGTAATGAGATTCAGTATGAGCTTGATGAATCCCCTCTTGACAAGGTCCCATTTTGATCTCTTTTATGCACTTAATTTGAGGTTTTTTTGGTTTGTTGATATAGAAATTTATGTTTGATAATTATCGTTGTTAGACCGTCTTACAATGTGAAACCGTTCTTTTATATATAAAAGCGCGCCTCTATCGATAATAGTAAATGAGTGTTTAACCAATGAAAGCACCGTCTCAGACTTTAAGACTGTTTTGATTTGTTTATATTGGAATTTGTTCAGTGATTGTTAATGTATAGGGATGAAAATAGTTGTTTGGGTATGAATATATGGAGAAATTAATGGTCAAATCGATGTTGGAATGATTGTTGATTTCCCAATAACCTTATGTGCAATGCTTGGATGAAATGGTATCGGAACTAAGGAGGCTAGCAGGGGCGCTTGCACAGTGAGCAATGAAAAAATTGCAGTTTTTAGTTAATTTGGAGAGAAAATTCTGGCTTCCCTTATTACTTACTACCTTTGTCCCAATACGTAGTTATCTATTTGACTTTTTTGTGAAAGAGATTTTAAAACAAAGATAACTACTGATCGGAACACAACACGGAGTACATTACTAGTTAGCCTTGGGAAAGTTTTCTCCCCTAGTTAAAATTCTGGGTTTGTTGTTGCTTGGATGAAATGGTATTTCTCTAAAATGGAGCGAGTTTTATCGATTTTGGAGTAAGCATGAGTATTGACCTTGAAAACCTTAAAAAATCACCTGGGATGGGCTAATGTGAATGGAGATGTCTCACATTGCATTAGATCATTGATTTTGCTATTGGTTGGTTATTGTGTTGATAACCTTTGTTCTTGTTGTTCGTTAGTTATTATGCGCTTCTTCACCAAAGATTGGTGGCTTTGGCATTGTTGTAAGCTCTTTTTATATAAATCTTTGAGGTTAGATAATAATAGTATAGAGTATCAAGGATACTAGCAGGAAAGTTTGTAGCTTATTGTCTTTTATTTTTTTGCCTTTTTATTTCACTAATGTTTTGTACCAAGAGGAACTAAAACTATGATTCTCACAACATCGTGAAATATGTTACATGAGCTTATACTACATACACAACCGATTCATATCTATCTTTACATTCCTTGGTCAGCTAAGAAATTATGTGTCTGTTATGGTGGGTGACCGATGAAGCTGAAAGAGTACTTTTATTATTCGCTTTGGGTAATACTTCCTATGATTGTTGGCCAATCTTACTCTCTTGATTTCACATGTATTGGGCCTCTATATTGATTTTGATGGTCAAATGATGTTAACTTTGACCATGCTTTATTTACCTCAAAGTATACACTGTTTGCGACTTTTATGATAATTTTAGAATTTTTTTTGTCATAATTTACCATGCAATTACTTCTGAAAAATAAACTAGAGTGAGACGCTTTGACCAGAAAAGGTCAGTGGGAAAATAATTGGGGAATGAAGGTAAAGGTAGCATTAGCTAAGATGGCGTTGTAATGATCTCCCAGCCACCATCGAGGTTAGGAAGCTTTGTTATGATAAGCTTAACGTAGATAGTTTCTTGGGTTTAGGTAGATAAAGACTTAGTATAGGCATTATATTGGACCTGAAAATGTGGCTGTAGCAACCTTCAAAGTTCAAATCTTTGATGTCTTGGTGACAATGTAGTGTTGTGACACGGATTTAACTACTGTGTATAGGCAATGTTTGTTGTCTTGCGTTACAGAGGAGATGAAATGTGTAAATTGAAAGTCATCAGTCATGTATTATAATCTACATCAAAAGTCGAGCGCATGGCCTTACTCACTGTTGCAATTGTACCATATATGCCGGTCTAACTGCAATTATTTTTGGATTCTTGACTCGATTGATGTTTCTTTCCCTTATCCAGCCACCTTCTGATTTCAAAGGATTCAAAGTGGCGGAGCGTCCTGGGGAGCAATGGATAAGTTTGACGAAAAAATTTGGAGAAAGTGAAGAGATCAACATTGAAGTCACCATGTTTGATGGGTCAGTCCCTATTCCTAAAGAGGGAGATAAACCCGGTGAACAAGAAAAGGAGGATCATTTGCATATAACAATGATGATTAGCATATTCAAAGAAGAATCTAACCATGTCTTAGAGTTCTTCTGCTCAGCATGGCCTGACACCGTAGAAATTCAAAAGTTATTTGTGCGTCAAAAGTCCATAATGCTACATAATAAGCCCTATACTGGTCCTAAATTTAGGTAAGAATTGTCTAATCAAACTATTCCATGTTTGATTGTCTTGCAAATCTCATATTATCGAAGAAAGCGGTATTATAGTTATTCTGTAAACGTACTATTATAATCAATTAAATCAGTATATCTTTGGGCAGGCCTTCTGAAAATGTTTCCCTGTTTCTATATTCCTGTTAGCTTTTGTTCAATTACGAAAAGAGTCAGAGACTATAACATTGTTCATTAACTTCAGTTTTTTTTGTTAGGGTATGTGTGTTTTCGGAAGCAATAACAAACTAATAATTGCATAAATATCCTGTGAAAACCCGTCTCCATTTTTACATAAAGTTTTCTGCTAAACGATCTTTGCATCAATGTTATGCGTTTGCAGGGAGTTGGACGATCAGCTGCAGGATTCACTATATGACTTCTTAGAAGAAAGGGGTGTAGATGATAAGCTGTGTGTATTCTTGCATAGATATATCCATTATAAAGACAAGGCCGAGTATATCCGTTGGATGGAATTTGCAAGGAAGGCGGTGGAGAAGTAGAGAACAAGTAGCAGTATCGGTGCCTCCAAATAGACTTTGTCGAACCCATCTGATGGTATGAGTACGATTATCCTCACGCATACTCGACATTTAGTACCTAGTACTATTTGTTATGTCCCCAGTAGCTATTTCTTCTGAAGCTATACTAGCTATGATATGTCTTTTTTGTGTGGGAGTTTTATGTATGAGACGGTCTCACACATGTGAGACTAACCTAAATCTTAATGTACTACTCGTTTTATTCTAGGTTAATAGATTGATCTCACATGTAAGACTATCTCATTTACGTTTCTGTGATGATCTTGATTCTTGAGGCTACGTAGTTACGAACTTACGATCCTATAGAACTTACGGTCGTGATTTTTTTGAGTTTATAAATTCCATTTTGCCTGATTTAGCTGTTTAGAGAGATGAGTTACCTTAAAATATGAGAGGTGAATTGAGATGATATTCTTGTTAATTGTAACTTGTTTTATGCAACTACTTCGATCTTTTATCGACATGTTGGAGTTAGTTACTCATAAAATAATCACTTAAGGTGTTGGGATGGATCATCGATAGTAATTGGTTCGTACACTAATTTTAGATTGTAATTAGAGCTTAAAGTGTGAGTTAATCTCGTTTAATTCGATTAAACCTTGGTAAGAAAGCGACGGGTATTGGCTTAGGCAGCCATATATCTTTATAATTGATATGTTGTCTGGAGACGGTTTTACAATTAATATTTATATTAATTAATATTATTAGTACGTAATAACGTAAATCTTTTACTTTTGCATGATATCTTTGCTAAAAGGACGTATAATCTTAATCTTAACCTAATCTAATCTCAACTCATAATGCATGTCATTATCTAGCAACTTGAGATTAATCCTAATTCATAATTCATAATTCATAATTCATAATTGTTGCCGTAATTCTCATATGTTTGCTTTACTGAACCACTTGAGGTTAATTAACAAAGTATTGAATTACTTTGTATTAATTATGTTTACTGATACATCAGGATTCAGGTGCTATCCATTCAGGTTAACCTGGAGTGGTAGTTGTGGCTTCAGGCTTGTTTATGTCTATTTCAAGTCATGTTCAGATATTTAAACTTTCTCCAGACGGACAGTTCTCATCTTAAATTTAAGAATGGTGTCACCATTTTTGTAATAAAAAGTGACGGTATGACAAATAACTTGTTTTAACTTAAAAAAGTATTCTAATTATATTTTGTCTTAAATAAATGACTCTAAAGACGAAATGTGACCGTCTTTAGCACGAATACCTATCATTCTTTCATATGTATCAGGAGCCAAAGTCCGTGAATTATAATTAAATAAACTCAATGCACTACAAATTATGTCAATTTGATTAGTAAACAATTATATTAATGTATGATAGTATCATCTTTGACTATAACAGCTTCCATGTATGAAACTAGAAAGCCTCATAAATCTAATGAGAAAAGGACAATGCATGACTTAAGCTAACAATTCAACCTTTTTTAAACATAAATTCTATCATTTCCATCATCTTATTATTTTTTCTTACGCTACAAAATCACGACTTTGAATATTTCAAACATAAGACACCAAGTAATATTACATTTATTTATGAATCATGTTAGAACATATTTCGAATTTCGATTTTGAGCGATTAATTGCACAATTATCATTAAAATAAAATCACATAATATGATGGATTATAAATGCATATCGACACTAAAAAGATATTGTGTACATTGAATTGGAAGTTCGAGTTTTTCTCTGGCCGCTATAAACCGAGTATATTGTACACTGCAACTCGTTCAATACCAAATAAAGGAATTTTTTTATCATAAACATGACCCTACAAGGAAAAATTAAGTTTCATAGCATGAATAATAATTGCAAGTATATAAAAACAAAAAAAATTGCAATGAAGTGTTTGTTTAAATTTAGAAATCTTAACAAATAAAGATAACACCCTTGATCAATTGGTAATGTCATAGTAAATAGGGAATAATGTCTAAATCCACAAGTTTTAAAGATAACGGTAAATTTAGATCGATTGATAAGCAACAAATAAGTAAGAAGAGGTTGGTCCAACTTAACCTGAGATTTTGAGTTCGAGTCTTCTGAATTCAGCAATAGTGTAAACTTATAAGCGTGAGTTTTACCATTCTTGTAGTCGTATCCAGCTCGAATCCGGAAATCGGATGGTAAACCAAAAAAGGCACTCTACTTTAAATTCAATCATATGTACAAACTTATAAAACAAGATCCAACAAAAAAAAATGAAGTTTTAAGAAAAATTTGAATTGCTCCTAGTATTTACTTCAAAGCTTAAGAGACAAGTCAAGCTTATGCAATTGATCATGGTCTTGTACACCATTACTAGTACTACTACTCTTAATTACATTGACACTAATACCCTTCCAAGAAATCTTTCCAATATTTCTATCCAATAATGGTAAAGAATTCTTTTGAATAACACCAAACATTGCACCTCCACCATTATTAGTATATGATGAAGTTGTTGATGATGATGAGCTTGAGGATCCCATTCCTAGCCGTCCGATCCCAGGTTGTTGTTGATCAATCATAACCACTCTTGACCATCCATTATTATTACAAGATGGCATGTAAGATGGCTTATGTATCAAGGACGAATGAGCTTGAATTCCAAGTTGCTTATGATTATTGGTACAAGACCCATGAAGGGGTATAGTAGTAATTTTGTTAGAGAATGGTAATGAAGTTAATGATCTATTCTTGAAGATACTTTCATGATAGTAATTAGCAATAATTGATGGTGAACCCATTTTTCGTCCTCGTTTCGCTAGGGTTCTTTCCCTTTTATGTGCATTTTGATGTCCTCCAAGTGCTTGGGAGCTATAGAATTTTCTTTGGCAATAGTTGCATGAAAATACCCTAGGCTCTTCTTCATTTTTGCCTTGAAGGGTTTTTTCGAAACTATTAGGTTCACCCGAGTGGTACTGGTCCATGTTATCCGATTCCAAATCATTTCTACATAGGCTAAGATCCAAAATAAGATCATGTTTTTTTGTTGAATTTTCAGTATTTTGAGGATATATTGAGCATGGTAGAAACTCTTGTTTTGAAAGTTCAGAAGATGACGGGGAGTTTGATTCATTTGATGCATTCATATTATTGAATTGAGACATGATGTAAGGAGTTTTATTTAATCCTGTTATATTTTTTGAAACCATGCGTTTGAATGTATGGTATGATATATAGAATTTCTTTCATTGATTAGGTAGTAAATGCCTTTTCTTTTATCTTTTAATAATTATTTTGTGCGACTATTGTATGGTGCAAAGTTGCAAACTATGCAACAGATAAAATAATGGTCATTTTAGGTTAAAAAGTTACTTTATAATGATAAAAAAACGTGGTTATTTTTTACTATAAAATGGTCACAGTCTATGTGGTCAGCCGATCACACCATACAACGGTCTTATAGTACAAATTTATCTACTAGAGTTATGTGGTTCTTATTGAAAAGGGCTAAGTAGAGCTGCTCATGTGTTGTCACCTAATGGATAAGACATTTTAAGAAAATTACAAAGGTCTAACTAGGGTTGTTCATGAAGTAGACCGGACCGAGCCGGACCAAGTACAATCCGATACGGTCTCCGGGTCCATAAAAATATGGTGACCGGTCTCCGGTCCGGTCCAAGCAAAAAAAATAACCTCAAATTACCTTTAAAAATGGAACCGGTCCGGTGCATACCCGGAAAAACCCAGACCTAAAGGGTTTCGGCCCGGGTCCCCACCCAACCGGTCGGGTCTCCGATTTTGGGGTATAGGGTTTGCCGGTCCGGTCCGGTTTTGGACCGCCGAACACCCCTAGGTCCAACACACTAACCTGTTTCAAACCCGCTAACCCGCTTATCCTGGACAAAAGATTTAACTTTAGTTCGAACTAAGCCCGCATTTGATTACATCTACATTGCTGCCCAAAAATATAACTATATTGAGATGTTCTTAATATGAGATTTCTTTTGGGGTGTTTATATGACATAGATTTGGGTATAAGTGATCCAATATAAGTTTGAACTCGGGTAAGCTCTTGACAAGCTTGAAAATTTAGGCTCGATCTTATAAGTTAGAGCTTGAAATCGCTTTGGAAAAAGACTCAAGCTCATTTCATTCAACTTAATAAAGTTACTAGTGTAGATCCCGTGTGAATGCACGGTTTTTAAATAATAATGTATAAAAACGTTGAATTATTATATAGTTTGGTAACAGGTTTATGTAGTATAAGAGGAAAAAATGTTGATAGTTTTCACACCGAATAAGATTGACGTAGAAATTGAACCTAATTATATAAATTACTAAATAATTAAAAATAGTAGTATTATACTATTACTTTTACCAAAAGACTAATATTAGAGAATTTGTAAAAAGATTTAATCAACTTGTAGTACGTTTGTAACAAAAGACCAAAATAAAACTGAGAATAAATATTTTTCTAATATCATCATATAATTTTAAATAAAAAATTTTAATATTGTGCAAAATATTTCTCTAATATCATCAATTCATCATATAGTATTACTAATGCAATTTTACATGTGTAGCAAAATCAAAATAATCATTAATGTGGGTTTACATATTGAAATTAGTAGTAATCTCCTATTTATGGTATAAAATTAATATGAAATAATGTGAGGACCAAATATAGAGCATTTGTCATTTAGGTGGGAAAATTTCAAAGACCTCTTATTGTTTTAGTATAAGGGGGATTATCTTCATTTTATCAAATTTGACCATTAAAAAATAAATTTAATTCTTAAAAGTTAATAATAATAACACAAATTCTCAATGAAGACGGCACATAAGGTCGGATCCACTCTCAGAACTCACAAGGAGGCAAATAAGAGGACAAGTAGAGAACTAAATGGATTTCACTTATCTTTTTACTTGTCTTCTTATAAAAGGGGATCTGACCGTCTTCCACGAGACCAACTGAATTCAAAAGGCCTTCGTCACAATGAGCTCGGGGTTATTGGTTTGGATTTGTGAGGTATATACGTACAAAATTTCATAAGAAAGTTGTCACATTATACACGAACGTATACTTTTAACATGTCACATGACTCATGATAGCTTTGCAAGACTATTAGAGTATTGGTTTGTTGCTAATAAATTATTATATATATAGTAGTATTTAATTTGATCATTAGGGTATGTATACTATCTACTTTAACCTCTAGAGATCTCTAATGCTAAGCTGTTTTCCACACTAAGATATCACTCAATAATCTTGTCTTTAAGGTGTTTAACTTGTGTGTCAAGTAGTACTTATAGCTAAAGATTAGCTAGGAATGAGATAATATGATTTTAAACCTTTCTAAAAGCAAAGGATAACCTAATTTTATTGAATATAATACTTATCTTTGAGAAATATGTGGTTTTGAAAAGACTAAATCTTTATGGTGGATCATAAATCATTTTCATCAACTCTCTAATGTCTATTTTTCTCATTAATTAAATTATTCTCTAACATCATCAACAATGACAAACTCCTGTATTTATGCCTTGTGACACAATTGGAGGGCCACTTATTGAGTAAAAATTGACAAACATGATATAAAGGACCTTTTTATTTTATATTTTAAAATCTTGCCAAATCTAATTAAGCAACCTTAATTTTTTGCCCACTATCAAGAGATTTACGTGGATGAAGTATTGTGGTGTATATAATTGCACAAATTCTCGTTTAAGACGGGTCGACCCGTCTTAAGCTTAAGACGGGTCAAGCCCCTCTTACAAAGGGCAAATGGGGGGATAAGTGGGAGGCAAATGGAGGCCCCCTTACTTGCTCTTTGTGAGAGGTTTGACCCGTCTTAAACTTAAGACGGGTCAACCCGTATTAAAGAAGACTTTCTGATATAATTGTATTTACCTCTTTTGAATAAAGCAATGTATTTTTTAAATTTATTTGTGAGTTGGGCCAATTTAACATTAGTTCCTATGATTTTGGGGTCAGCCATTGTACTTGTACAGTTGTACCATTATGTTTTAAAAAATGTCTTTTTTTTTCTATTTGTTATCTAATTTGACCATCTCACTCTTGACTAAGAAAACCAACATTGTGTGTGGTTGGAACTTTTGAAATTCAATATTTGATTGAAACATTTTGAAATGGAATTAAATACCAAATTCTAACTTTATTCCAACCCCTCAAAAATCCATACCTGACTTTTTTTTTCAAATTTTCAATAACTTCATTCAACACTGTTATAATTCTTCATTCTCGTATCTAACCAAATTAAACAACTATAAATAATATGGGATTCTAACTCCATACCTCATGATATATCACACTACATCCTAATCCATTCAAATACATCGTGCCATACAACCCTTATGAACTTTTATCATGTGGTATTGGTTAAGGATTTACTTAACGTAATAATATAGATTGAAATTACCTAAAAAGAACTCTTGAAAACCCTATTATGGTCAATTGATCGTGCCAATTATCGACTATGGTTATACATTAGCCAATGGAATTCACTTGTTATTTTTATGTAATACTCTGTAATAATTAAAAGTTGATTGTTATTTGCTAATTTGATCTTCTCTCCTTTTTTTTCATGCACAAAACTAGTTTTATGCCCGTGCAATTAATAAATTAGCTAATTAATTTATTAATTGCTTACTTTTGAGTTATGAATCAAATCAATATCTTCCTTTGGTTATTTAAAATTGTTTTTCTATAAAAAAAATTAGGGTTCGTGAATCAAATCAATATCCTCCTTTGGTTATCTTCCTTTTCGCATTACGTCGGTTCAGTGGTGGTAGAATGGTGGCGTTGATAGAGCGGAGCGGGTTCACTACCGAAGTAGGGGATGGAGTTAGCCGGTGAGGAGAGGGAATAGTAGTGAGGTTCCGTCGGCGAGAGACAAAGGTGCACGTCGTAAGGATTTGGATGGCGGTGTTATGCGTAAGGACATGGACAGAGTAGTCTGACGAGGGGAGAGATGTGGTGGCTTGGCAAGGTGGCCGGATTACGGCTGTCGGATATCTGACGGTGAGGCTAGCGGTGGGTGTATGGTGGTGGATGGTTTGTAGTTTTATACTGCAATTTGTGGGCTTTCTTTTTCTTTTCCCTTTCTCCTTCTCTTAGTATGTACTCCGTAGTCCGTAGTACATTGTTGGGTCCAAAAAGTGTACTAAGATGAGTAAAATACGTACTGCAAAAATCAACACCAAAAAAAAATATTTACTGTACATTACAATGTTATGTTTTACTGTTTTAGTAATGATATCACCTAAATTCTCTAATATTTATTAACTGGCTGTTTTAAATAATCTTACTAAAGTGGCGGGTTCTTATGAACTTATTTATTGATTTTTTTTTGTTTTAATAAAACTTTATTATAAGGTGAAATTATATAATTCAGTAATTTTTTGTGTTGATTGTAATTTTAAATTATTCATTTTCAGGATTTTTGACATATCAATGTAATTTATTATTAATGTAAAGTTTTAAATCATAATTTTTAGGATTCTTAAAAAGTTGCATGGTCAAATTATTGTATTCCTGAGATAAATTACTTTAGTGTAAAATAGCAAACTGCTACATAAAATGCGGAATAAAGAAAAAAGAAAGAACAAAATAGAAAAAAGAAAAAAGAAAACTAACATGATGATGTGGATCAATGTGATGGCTTTAAATGTTCTTGTTTTAATAGAATGAAGATAAGTGGACTACTTTATAGCGTGCTTCACGTCCTTCATAATTTGGACGTATTATACTCTAAGATCAACAACAATATTGAGTTCCACATTTTGTGGTTAAAAGATCTACTATGAACTATATCTGGAGTGTAAACTACTAAGGCTTACAAGTTTTAAGGAAACTTGGTTAGATTGACTCAAACTGAGAACAATGTCAAGTAACAAATGGATGTTGTTTTAGAGAGGGTGAATTGTTTAGCTGAAAACTCAAGGGATATGACTTAGAGACACTCCTCTACAGCAAGGCACAAGAGAAAGGACTCAAAGACTGATTTTTGAGACAGTTTTCAAGTGTTACAGCAAAGCACAAACACCCTAGACTAGACTCAACAGCAAGCAAGTTAACCACAGCAACGCACAGATATAACTTGACTCACAAGACAAGGCACTGATCAAACACCTTGAGGATGTATCATGCTTGTTTCAAACTACAGCTCTTAGCACAAGTTTGATAGATTTGAGGGATTTCTCAAAGTTAATTCATTCATAAAGTCTACTGAAAACAAACATACAAGATCTCCTTATATAGAGAGGTTGGTATCTTGTGAGCCATTGGATGTACAGATCATCCAAGGGCCAACTTAGGGTTCAAACTACTACTACTGACACTAATTAAGAGCCTCACAATAGGACGATCTCAACAACTATAAAGTTCAGACACAAAACACAAAAACAGACTGAATCAAAAAGCAAATAAAGCAGTTTTGGAATTTTTCCTGAAATGGAAATCTGTTGTTCTTGTTGTCTTGTTGCTTTGCCTGGGTGTTTTGCTCCTTCTTGGGACTCTCTACTCTTATTAGAACTTAGATAAACCTGCCTTGGATGAAGACAAGTTGACTTAGGCAAAAGGAAACCTCATCTGAACATGTACTGCCTCTGTTATGCTGCTCACTGGACTCTAGCTTGGGGTGTCTATTTCATGAGTTTTTGCTAGACTTCAAAAGGGTTTGTCCTGGGCAAACTTGTAGCTTAGAGGGTTGACTTGATGGTAGGCCATGGTGAGGGTGGTTGGGATGCCCTGGTGTACCTCCTAGCTGCAGGGTTTGTTGATTGGTCTGCCTGGGCCTGAATGGCTTTGTTTTTGTCTTGTGTGGGTAATGTGGGTTGTGTTGGGGCTTGGCATGGGTTGATGAGCCCTGGACTGTCTTCCTCATTGGTGTGGCTTGTCCTGGCTTGATCTTGGCTTGTCATAGCTTGTTGTTTGGACCTTGTAACTCGAGCTTCCATCTGAGGGGTCCTTGGGGTCAGGTTTGCCTTGTTTGTGGCTTGATCATCAAGGCCCCTTGGGTGAGCTCCTGCTGCAGCCTCCCCAGGTTGAAAAGGGCTTGACCTCAAGCCTGTGTCTTCCTCTCCCTCAGAGTCTTCAAAGAAAGGACTAAGATCTCCAACATTGAATGTCCCATGGACTGCATACTCTCCTGGTAGATCAATTCTGTAGGCATTAGGACCTATCTTCTCTATGACTTGAAAAGGACCATCTGCTCTTGGCTCTAGCTTGTTCTTTCTCTTGGAAGGGAACCTTTCTTTCCTTAGGTTGATCCATACTAGGTCTCCTGGTGCAAAGTCTTTCTTGGTCTTAGGAACCTTGGCATTCTTCTTGTATAGATCATTAGCTTTCTCAATTTGTTTTCTGACTGATTCATGGAGTTTTAGCATTTGTTCCACCCTCTTCTTGGCATCATAGTGGACCTCTGACCTGCACACATTAGACAAACTCAAAGGCATTAAGGGGTTAGTACCATAGACCACTTCAAAGGGGGAGTGGCCTGTGGCTGCTGATGGAGCTCTATTGAAAGAGAACTCTGCTTGAGCCAACTTCAAGTCCCAATCCTTGATAGATTTGCTGAATATACACCTCAAGATCCTTCCCAAGGTCTTGTTGGTCACCTCAGTTTGGCCATCTGTTTGAGGATGATGGGAGGTACTAAACAACAACCTAGTGTTAAGCAGCTTCCACAATGTTCTCCAGAAATGGCTCATAAACTTTGTGTCTCTGTCAGACACAATAGTCCTTGGGACTCCATGTAACCTCACCACCTCATCAAGGTATAGCTCTGCTACACTCACAGCATCCTCAGTCTTCTTGCAAGCAATGAAATGTGCCATCTTACTGAACCTATCCACAACCACCATGATAGAATCTTTCCCTCTTGCTGTCCTAGGTAATGCTACTATGAAATCCATACTTACATCTTCCCAAGGCCTACATGGGACTGGTAGGGGAGTGTAAGGTCCTGCTTGAAAAGAACTCTTGGCCTTTTGACAAACTCCACACCTTCTGAGCACTATTTGGACTTCTCCCATCATCTTAGGCCAGTAGAATTGATCCTGTAGTATGTCCACAGTTTTCTGAACCCCAAAGTGTCCTCCAAGGCCACTTCCATGTACCTCCTTGATCAATAGACTCCTATAAGATCCTCTGGGAACACACAGCTTGTTTCCTTTGAACAAGAATCCATTTTGCAGAGTGTAGGGTGAATCAATGGTCCTTGTTCCCTCTTTCTGTGCTAACCAATCTTCTGCAAAGTCTGGATCTTCCTGATACATATCCTTCATGAACTCAAAGCCAAGAACCCTTTGCTCCATGGTTGATAGCAGAGTGTACCTCCTAGACAATGCATCAGCCACCACATTTTGCTTGCCCTCTTTGTATTTGCTAGAAAAGGTGAATGACTGGAGGAACTCCACCCACTTAGCATGCCTATGACTGAGCTTATGTTGACCTCCTATGTACTTCAATGCCTCATGATCAGAGTGTAGGACAAAAGGCTTGGGCTTCAGGTAATGACTCCAATGTCTTAGAGCTCTGACAAGAGCATAGAACTCTTTATCATATGTAGAATAGTTCAGCTTGGCACCACTTAGCTTTTCACTAAAGTAGGCTACAGGTTTCTTCTCTTGGATGAGGACAGCTCCAATCCCCACTCCACTTGCATCACACTCAACCTCAAATAGGCAATCAAAGTTTGGCAACCTGAGGATAGGTGCACTGCACAAGAGCTTCTTCATGTGTTTGAAAGCCTGCAAGGCATTCTCAGTCCAAGTGAACTCTCCTCTCTTCATACATTCAGTGAGGGGTGCTGCAATAGTGCTAAAATCTTTAATGAACCTCCTATAGAAAGAGGCTAGGCCATGAAACCCTCTCACTTCTGTAATGTTCTTAGGGATAGGCCAAGACTGCACTGCAATGATCTTATCTTGATCAACTGAAATGCCTCTACCAGATACCACATATCCTAGAAATTTGACTTCCTCAGTCATGAAGGTGCATTTCTCAAGCTTCCCAAAGAGCTTACTCTCCTTAAGTATGTCAAACACAGCCTCAAGATGCCTCAAATGATCATCCTTGCTCTGGCTGTAGATGAGGATATCATCAAAGTATACCACCACAAATCTCCCTAGGCAAGGCCTAAGCACTTCTGTCATCAATCTCATGAAGGTACTTGGGGCATTTGACAGGCCAAAGGGCATGACAAGCCACTCATAAAGGCCATGCTTTGTTTTGAAGGCTGTCTTCCACTCATCTCCCTCCCTGATCCTCAATTGATGGTAACCTTGCCTCAAATCAATCTTAGAAAAGAACCTTGAGCCACTCAGCTCATCCAACATGTCATCAAGCCTAGGTATAGGGAACCTATACTTGACTGTGATGTTGTTGATAGCCCTGCTATCTATGCACATCCTCCAAGTCCCATCCTTCTTAGGAACCAATAAAGCAGGCATAACACATGGACTTAGTGACTCCCTTACAAACCCTTTACTCATCAACTCTCCAACTTGTTTCTGCAGTTCTTGTGTAGCCTTGGGATCACACCTATATGCTGGTCTATTAGGTAGTACAGACCCTGGCACAAAGTCTATCTGGTGTTCAATCCCTCTCAAATGGGGTAAGCCATCAGGAAGTTCCTCCGGAAACACTTCCTTGAACTGATCAATGAGGGGCTTAACTTCTGCAGGGATTACCTTAGACTCCTCTTCCTGAACTTCTTTTGATAGAAGCATTAATATAGGTTGCTCTTCACTACACTCCTTGACCATTGCTGACTCAGACAGAAACAAGACTCCACTAAAATCTTCAGCCATACTAGGACTCCCATAGCTCTTTTGATATGGTGGCAAGGGGGCTAATGTCACCTTCCTGCTCCCATGCTTGAAAGAATAGGTGTTGCTTCTTCCTTGGTGTATGGAGCGTTTATCAAACTCCCATGGCCTTCCTAATAGCAAGTGACATGCATCCATTGGAACCACATCACACAACACCTCATCCTTGTACACACTTCCAATGGAGAAAGGGACCATACATTGCTTATCCACCTTAACCTCTGCTCCCTTACTCAACCATCTCAACTTATAGGGATGAGGGTGTTCTTGAGTGCTCAACTTCAGCTTATCAACCATAGTAACAGAGGCCACATTGGTACAACTACCTCCATCTATAATAAGGTTACAAACCCTCCCTTGTATGGTACATCTGCTTCTGAAAATGAGGGACCTTTGATCCTCCTCCAGTGGTATATGTTGTGAGTGCATTACTCTCCATAGGACCAAGCTGTGGCCTGTGTCAGGGAGTGCCACTATTGCCTCCTGACTAGACTCTTCTTCCTTACTCATCACTTATTCAACCTCAGGCTCATCCCTTTCATACTCAACTAGACCTTCTTTCTCCCAAGCCTCAACCTCCATTATAGTTAAGGTCTTCTTAGAAGGGCAATCCTTCCTAAAATGTCCATAGCCTTGACATTGGAAGCACCTAATTCTGTTCTCAGTCAATGAAGTGCTTGGCTTTTGACCCATGATGCCCTTTCCCTTGTCTAAGGTAGGTGGGGGTGCTGTCTTAGGGGTATCCATGGTTCTCAACCCACTGTAAGGTCTGGTTTGAAAAGGCCTAACAGGTTTTGGTGTACTAGGCTTAGTCTTCCCTATCTTTTCAATTCTCAGAGATAAGTTGACAACATCATCAAATGACCACAGAGGTTGCATCCTAACCTTGTTAGCAATACTCTTATCTAGACCCTCTAAGTACCTAGCAATCCTTTGCTCAGGTTTCTCATTTATATCACACTGCAAGGTGAGTTGTTCAAACTCTCTCAGATAAGATTCAACAGGTTTGTCTCCTTGTTTCAACTTAGACAATTTGATAAACAGATCCTGGGTGTAATCCTTAGCAACAAACTTGTCTAGTAGTTTCTTTTTCAGTTTAGTCCAAGACTTGATGGGTTCCTTACCTTCCCTAGCCTTAACCCTTTCATAGTTTCATACCAAAGGGAAGCATACCCTTTCAGTTTAAAGATGGCTACTTTAAAAGACTTAGAATCATTATATCCTTTGTACTCAAAGATCCTTTCTACTTCTCTTAGCCATTCTAACAAATCATCAGGATTACGACTACCAGAAAACTCAGGGATATCTACCTTAAGATGCTTGTCTATGTGCCTGTGGATGGAAGCTCTGCTTCTAGTTGAGTCATCTGAGTCTGGATACTCTTCATCATCAGGTAGCCTTCCTCTGCCTCCTCCTTGGCCTCTTCCACGTCCTCTGCCTCTTCCTCCAGCAAGCAAATGGTTGCCTATTACCTGGTCCAGGGTTCTGGTTAGGGTGGTTACAATCCCAGCCAGATCCTCCATCCTTGCTTCTACTCCTGCCAGTCTCTCTTCACTCATTGGGCTATTTTTGTGTTTTTAAATGTAGTTAGGGAAAATGAACTCACTAAGACTCTCAACCAAAGCTCTGATAACCAATTTGGAGTGTAAACTACTAAGGCTTACAAGTTTTAAGGAAACTTGATTAGCTTGACTCAAACTGAGAACAATGTCAAGTAACAAATGGATGTTGTTTTAGAGAGGGTGAATTGTTTAGCTGAAAACTCAAGGGATATGACTTAGAGACACTCCTCTACAGCAAGGCACAAGAGAAAGGACTCAAAGACTGGTTTTAGAGACAGTTTTCAAGTGTTACAGCAAAGCACAAACACCCTAGACTAGACTCAACAGCAAGCAAGTTAACCACAGCAAGGCACAGATATAACTTGACTCACAAGACAAGGCACTGATCAAACACCTTGAAGATGTATCAGGCTTGTTTCAAACTACAGCTCTTAGCACAAGTTTGATAGATTTGAGGGATTTCTCAAAGTTAATTCATTCATAAAAGTCTAACTGAAACAAACATACAAGACCTCTTTATATAGAGAGGTTGATATCTTGTGAGCCATTGGATGTACAGATCATCCAAGGGCCAGCTTAGGGTTCAAACTACTACTACTGACACTAATTAAGAGCCTCACAATAGGACGAGCTCAACAACTACAAAGTTCAGACACGAAACATAAAAACAGACTGAATCAAAAAGCAAATAAAGCAGTTTTGGAGTTTTTCCTGAAATGGAAATCTGTTGTTCTTGTTGTCTTGTTGCTTTGCCTGGGTGTTTTGCTCCTTCTTGAGACTCTCTACTCTTATTAGAACTTAGATAAACCTGCCTTGGATGAAGACAAGTTGACTTAGACAAAAGGAAACCTCATCTGAACATGTACTGCCTCTGCTATGTTGCTCACTGGACTCTAGCTTGGGGTGTCTGTTTCATGAGTTTTTGCTAGACTTCAAAAGGGTTTGTCCTGGGAAAACTTGTAGCTTAGAGGGTTGACTTGATGGTAGTCCATGGTGGGGGTGGTTGGGATGCCCTGGTGTACCTCCTAGCTGCAGGGTTTGTTGATTGGTCTGTCTGGGCCTGAATGGTTTTGTTTCTGTCTTGTGTGGGTAATGTGGGTTGTGTTGGGGCTTGGCATGGGTTGATGAGCCGTGGACTGTCTTCCTCATTGGTGTGTCTTATCTTGGCTTGATCTTGGCTTGTCATAGCTTGTTGTTTGGACCTTGTAACTGGAGCTTCCATCTGAGGGGTCCTTGGGGTCAGGTTTGCCTTGTTTGTGGCTTGATCATCAAGGCCCCTTGGGTGAGCTCCTGCTGCATATCCGGATCTATAGGGATAGATCTAAAAGGATACTAGCATTAAGTCAAGAGACTTATATTGATAAGATTCTTGATCGGTTCAACATGAAAGACTCTAAGAGAGGCTTTCTTCCTATGGGAAGTGGGATCACCTTGAGCAAGTCAGAGTGCCCTACGAAACCCGAGGAGATTGAACGCATGAAATTGATTCCTTACGCATCTGCTGTTGGATCAATCATGTAAGCTATGATGTGCACTCGTCCCGATGTTGCATATGCTTTGAGCATGATAAGTCGTTACCAACCAAATCTAGGTGAGAGTCACTGGATAACCGTAAAGAACATCCTTAAGTACTTGAGAAGGACCAAGGATTCGTTCTTAGTGTTTGGAGGCGAGACTGAGTTACGTGTAAAGGGTTACACAGATGCCAGTTTCCAAACAGATAGGGATGATATGAAATCCCAATCCGGCTACGTTTATATGATGAATGGAGGAGCTGTTTGCTGGAAGAGTTTCAAGCAAAGCGTTACAGCGATTCTACAACAGAAGCAGAGTACCTTGCAGCGTCTGAAGCTGCAAAGGAAGCTGTGTGGATTCGGCAATTTTTGGAAGGACTAACAGTAGTCCTACTGCCAACGATCCTATCACAATTTATTGTGATAACAGTGGGCTATTTTTCAGGCAAAAGAGCCCAAGTCTAGTAACAAGTCTAGACATGTACTTAGGAAATATCATGTAATTAGAGATTACGTGGACAGAAAGGAAATTGACATTTGTAAGGTTGGGACAGATGACAACATTGCTGATCCTTTAACCAAGCCTTTGTCAAAGGCAAAGCATGATGGTCATGTCGTCACAATGGGATTGAGACGTGTACCAGAATTCCTTTAGATTATGTAATATGTAATAATTGAATGTTGTATTAATTATTTCATATATGATAAATGCATTCATTGTTCGAGTTTCATTTAAACTCTTTTATTTAGTTTGACTAAATTTAATACTTTGTTTATCCGAATAGATTGTTGGACCCTATTCAAGTGAATAGGACGAACTTAGTATTTTGTCCCTAGTCACTCAATGAGGTGACGTCTCGAAATGACTAGATTGTAAGTCGATCGATGGTTGGTTCAGCACCATGGGTCATGGAGATGACAGGTCGTTTACATAGACAGACTGTATGACACTCTGTCGGACAGTGACATTGTAGAGACCCTTAAATCAATTATTTGATGCCTGGTCGTGGCAGGGTCTTCTATCTTATTCCTATAAGTCGATTCTTTTGACTGTCGACCGTCTATCTGAGTCGGTGCAGTTTCCGATTGGTTTTGGTTGATGTTCTAGGTCGTGCCGTAAAAGAAGGCCGATGGACATCTTCTGGATCATGGTGATCTGCATCATACAGAGTAGATGAATCAACAGGAATTGTCCACCCACGTTGGGTAAAAACATCTTTAGGCCACTCGAGGAGAAGTTACTGTAAATGCGTGGCCACGCTCGGAAAGAGATCTATGGTAGATTTTCCGGTCAGACAGTTACTCTCCCTATCGAGAAAACCACTCTAGATATTGTCAATCGCAAGTGCGACCTGAAAGACACCTTGCGTTGAGTGGGAGATGTGATAAAGAGACAAGAGAATCGGTGACGCACACTTGTGTCAGACAAGTGGGAGATTGTTGGAGTAGGTGTCCTCCACAATAGTGCGCCACATGATAAATCTTATTAAGGAATATAATTGGGATATTTATTGAATATATATATGATTAGTCAGTTGATTAACGTAAATCAATAACGGTTGGCTGACTAGAGTTTGACGTTATTGTCGTTTGACGGCGGTGATCAACTGATCCCTTTCGGTCACACCTAAAGGATGAAATCCAAATAGTAACTAATTATTTGTATACGATACAGTTAATTAGTACATTACATATATTCGATATGTACGAGAGTTAATTATTAGAAATGAGTTAAGAACTCAAATTCGATTAAGCTTATTTTTCAATTATGCGATAATTGACTAATAAATTTATATCTTATTTTAATACGATTAAATAAGATTTAACTTAGTAATTAATCGTTAAATTACTAAATTAGTTGAGGTTTTGAGATAGAGGTAATTAGTTAATTATATTTACAAGAGTTGTAAAATAAATTAACTAAGCATTGTGGGACCCATTATATATTGATATAATGGTAGAATATTACTTAAAATGTTAAGTACATATTATTTATTTAATTGAGTCATATAATTGTTATATGATCAAATTAAAACTTAATTATACAAGATAATTAAGCATATGATTAATAAGTATTTGTGGGACAAATATCAAAAATCAAAATGGATCAAAATAGCCTTCACATGGCCGGTTATGACATAGTGGATGGTGATGATGGTTGCTCTTATTCATACTTACAAGCAACATGTGCTTATGACATGAATAGTAAACCTAAAATCATTTTATTCACTACAACACATTACCACTTTGCATGGCAATAAAATAAGAAGAAAATATCACTCTTTTGGTGATACATGAGCCGGCCCTCATGGCTATAAAGAGAACAATTGTTGTTCATTTCTTTACTAGTTCATTCTTGCTTATTTTCATACATCTCTCAAAAACTCTTCTTCTCTCTAAAAACTCTCAAATACTAATATTTCTTAAGTATTACTAGTGTAGTAATATAGTCTAATATTAGTAGTGTAATATCTATCTTATTATCTAGTTAATTATAAGAGTAGATTATTTGGGTTCATCTTTGTGCAACTTAGAGGAGATCTTCTAGTTTGGAGATTACTTGTGTTCATCCATATTAATAGCTAAAGAACAACAAGAAGGAGTTCTTGTTGTGCCCATATTATTTCCATATCAATGTGAGGAAATCTCTTCTTTTATATAAATGTCTTTATATTTGCATGCATGTTACATAGATCATTAAATACTAAATTAACAAGTAATTTAGTAAATAATTAGAGGAGTCTAATTAAGGTCTATGGACTTTCACAGACAGTTTAGGTGGGCATTTGTTCTGGAGGAACGCGGAGCATTCCTCAGTCAAAGCTACAGTCTCTACAGTATCGACTGACCTCTTACGTAAAAGAATTTCACGCATAAATTTCAAGTAAGAGGGTACCTTTAATAAGAGGTCTGCGAATGGAACATTCACCTTAAGATCGCGTACAATGTCACCGAACCGAGCAAATTCCTTCTCGACCTTAGCCTTCTTCAACCGACCGGGAAACGAAACTGGAACGTCAGGTGATCCACGTTGCGTATCCTTGACAATCGCGTTGTTAATCATTCGCTTGCTTAACCCCTTCGATCGAGCTTCTCGCTCATTAGGACCCATCGATCGAGTATCAATGTCACTCGATCGATCATTCTTGGAACTGAAACTGCTCGATCGAGCAGCATCATCAGTCAAAGTACTCGATCGAGGAACAGAAACCTCTCGATCGAGCTTTTGTCTTTCTCATTCACTCGATCGAGGAACAACAACCTCTCGATCGAGTGAATTTCCCTTCAAATCATTCGATCGCCTAGAATAAACCCCTCGATCGATCGCAATATCAGCATCAGCCTTCAAAACATTGGAATGCGCACCAGAGATATCAGCAACGGTACCAACAGGACTGTCATAAGTGAGACCGCTTCGCAGAGTGATCATGTTCAGTGTCTCCTTGTTCTTATCGGTCTGGGACGGTAACTGGCCAGGTTGCCTAATCGATCTAGCTCTCGCCAATTGAGCAATCTGCGACTCCAAGAGTTTAATGGTAGCATTCGTTGCTTGATCAGATTTGCTCAATTGGGTAGCTAAAGCTTGTATCATCGACTTTAGCTCTCCAACTTCTGAAATTCCTCCAGATGAGGAACTAGCTTGTTGTAAAGACTGGATTTTTTGGAATCCTTGCTTATGCAGCGGTTGATAAGTCTGCTGCTGTGGTGGAGTAGTAGGATTTAAGACATTCTGGCTCGTCCATCTCAAGTTGGGATGGATATTCCCCTTGACGATATTGTTGAAAGGAACAAACTTGCTCCTTTTCTGGAAGACAATCTACAGCCGTGTGACCAGTTTCGCCACATCTTTCACAAGTGATCACTTCATCTCGCTGCAGCAAATGAACCGTCTGCTGGTTATCTGCAGCCTGCTTCTCCCATTTGTCAAGTCTGGCATTCAGTTTATCAAATTTAGCATCCAGACCATCAGAATCAACACTAGCTAATGTCCGTGTACCACTTCGCGGATTACCATATTCAGCACAGTGGGTTGCCATTTCCTCAATCAATTTCCAACCCTTATCATCATCTATCTCCTTCTGGAATCTCCCGTTCGATGCGGCATCTAAGATAGCTCGATGATCATCATACAACCCGTTGTAAAACTGGTTGCATAGAAACCATTGTTCGAACCCATGGTGAGGAACAGACCTCACTAGCGTCTTAAATCGATCCCAGGACTCATAAAGATTTTCATGAACTGTCTGCTTGAAATTTGTAATCTGACCCCTCAAAGCATTCGTCCTCTGTGGTGGAAAATACTTCTTGTAGAAGACCAGTGCAAGTGTAGTCCAGACAGTAATGCCAAGTTCTTCTCTATTCAGATTCTTCAACCAATCTTTGGCATTGTCGGTAAGAGAGAAAGAGAACACGACCTCCTTGATCTTGTCTTGTGTCACCCCTTTAGAAACTGGAATAGAAGAGCAGTAATCAACAAAAGTCTCCATATGCTTTCTCGGATCTTCCCCAGCCACATGCCTATACATATCCTACTGAACAAGCTTGATATAAGACAGACGAAGATCAAAAGAGGTTCCATCTTCGTCCGTTGTAAGTTTGAATCCCTGGGGTATACATGCAGCGGTGGGCTCAGAATGACTAGAAATGTTAGGCATCTTCGCTGGTACGGTAGTCTCAACAGTCGAATCTTCCTCGAAAATAAAACTGTCGAAGACGGAGTCAGAAGTACTCAAGTCTTCCTCCTGAACAGTCTTATCTAACCCTCTCTTTCTGCGTAAGAAGGTTCTTTCGGGCTCTGGATTAGCTTCCACTAACTCGAGCCTTTGGGACCTGCGCATACACAACTATAGAGAGAAAAATAAGAACTGTCTTAAGGAATTAGAAATTCCTTAAGATGAGACAGAAATAAATAAAAAGAAAATTTAATTGCCTCCCCGTCAACGGCGCCAAAATTTGATGCGAGTCGTTATACACCAAAAATAAAAGCCTAAGTCTACTAACTAAAGAAGATAGCGGAAGTAGGGTCGATCTCCACAGGGAGGAAATTAACTAACTGTAATCTAAGTCTGCTAGTCACAGTCTGGGGGTTTTGATTTGGTTACAAACTAAACAAAATAAGATTTAAGGGAAGAGAAATAAAGGTAGAGATTAACACAAAATAAATCAGAAAAAGGAAAGATATGCTAGGATTCGGTCTACTGCAATATCGGCATCTACGGGTCAACTAAGTCAGTCAATCAATCAATGAGAAGGGCAATGGTTTTCTCCTCTCGGTCTCAAACCACCCTAGGGATTTTCCTAATTAACTCTCGTCCTCTTAGGAGTCACCTATCAATTCTAAGCAAGTATTTCCCTTCCAATCTCTCGATCCAGGTCGGGGTTAACTGCCTAGCTAGTCTCCTGCGTGCACTCATTCGACTAACCTCAATTATTCTGCTTAGATTAATTCTCATATTCAAGATTAACTAACATACTCTATCCTATCATGCCTCTATTACAGTTTTCCTCATTCTAACATACAAGGGAATTAGCTACTCATATTATTAATGATGCCAGCGATAAAGACGATTGAATATATGACATTAGACATGATATAATCGTAATTAACAAGCATAAAGAACAATAACGCAGCAATTAAGAAAGGTAAAACAGTAATTAAGACTAGAACAAAGATTAAGAATAAAGGAGAGAAAATAGTTTACAATCTTAGCAAATCCGGCGTAAAGAAAAAATCCGCGTTGATAATAAACCCGAATATAAACTTAGAGATTAAGAAAGTTCAGAAACTAATGGTGAATGATAAGTATCTGTTAAGTAGTTCCCCCGTCTTAATGATGAATTAAGAGTCTTATATAATGCATAACATGACTTTTAACCTAATTAATCTATGGACTTAAGGCCCGTGATAGACTTCACTCGATCGAGGGAAAATCCCCTTCGATCGAGGCCTTTATTCGAGGATATCAGTCGATCGAGGACTTCTTCCTCTCGATCGACCAATTCTTCAACAGCTACCCCTCGATCGAGCAGATGACAGCTCGATCGAGGTCTTCTCTAGCAACAAATCCTCTCGATCGTGTAGAGAGTCACTCGATAGAGTCTTCTTCATCAGTACTCCCCTCGATCGACCAAAGATATGGTCGATCGAGGTCCTCTGGCCTAGCATATAGGGTTGGTCGTGGCTTTGTACTTGATTGTGAGCGGTTTCACGCTTTCCCATGCAAGAGCTTCTATTCCGTTCCTTCCATTCTCCTAAATGTATGCAAAGTGGACTGTTTTGGCTCGGTTTCCGCTACTACGTAGCTTGTACCTACAAAATGGTAATGAAAGTACAAAGTAGCCAAATAGGGGCATATAGTGACATAATATCACCTAAATGACATAGAAATGCGTGTATAGATGGTCTAAAAAGTCTATATAAAATACACGCATCAATTTATATGATATGTAATTAATTATTTGATCTTATGGATTAAAATCAACTAATTAATTAATCAAAGTAAGTACTAGTAACGAAATAACAAAAAGTAAAGAGATGCACACAGATTCTTGAAGTGGTTCAGTTTCACAAGTCGAAACCTACGTCCACTATTCTCGATTAATAATCTTTAGTACCTTTCTCCGGATTACCAAAATTAACAACCCACTCGCATAATCAACTATGATTATAACTCAAGGTGAGTATCGCTAAATACTCTATACTATCTTACGTTAATAAGAAAGTACAATATAACTAACACAGATTCTCGTTAAAGAATAAGTAAGATTATGTGATGTACTATTATCCAATAGTATTTCACGTGAGCGATTGACAATAATTGATGCACGACTTTTTCGAAAAACAAACACTAAAAATAATAAATATTTTGCTCAAGGTTTGATCAAAAACGATTTGTAAAAATTCTCTCAATATGTATATCAAAGTCGTTGTGTATGATTAAGATGAAAGGACTATTTATAATAGAAGCATAGGAGATATAAAATCTAAAACCCTAACTTAATCTTTAAGAAAGATTTTTATCTTTAATATCTCAAAATATTATTTGCTGAAAACAACCTATGATGGCCGAAATCCCTATCTCCACGAAACCCTACGAGCACGCAACCCTAGGAGGCACAATCCTTGGTTTACACGAAACCCTAGGTGTCACAACCACTAGGTGGGCTTATTAGGTTAACAACAAATTGAGATAGAATATATTAGAAATCCTAGGTAGCATGACAACCCATAAGTTGTATTACTAACCAATAGAATCTCATAAATAAATCCTCTATTAAAACTTTTGATAAATATAAAAATACTCTTTCTCTTTTTGAAAACATTTAAAATATTTATTTCCAAAATCATGCATCAACTTTTATCATACAAAGTGATAGGTCAAAGCTATAACTTTGAACTTTAGTATGTAAAGTTATAAGTGAATCATAACTTTACAAACTTAAAATCACTCTAATGGAATAGTTACCGAATGACGACCTATACTATCTAGTCTTGTGACAACCCTCGCGAATGCGGAAATATAAAACATACAAGCATGTGAATTATATAGCGGAAAATACGGTATTTTAAAAACCTTTATACATGCAAGATAGAAAAATACGAGGAGTGTCAAAATATTACAAACTAAATAAAAATACCACAAGAGACGTAGTCTCTCAAAGTGTTAACAAAAGACAAAGTAATTAGCAACTAGCTAAACAACGTCTAGAGGTGTTTCATCCAGGGACAACGCCCGCTAGCTCACACCCGAACCCAAAATAGCATAAGCAAAAAGCCATCCATGCAAGCAACCTGTTCATTCATGAAAAACATGAACGCCACAATCAGTGGGGAGTAACTCCGGGTTCTCCCAGCCATATCACATTAAACGTACATATAAGGAAATACAAAAGTAAATCATGCATATATAGATATACATGTGAGATACGATAAGAATAGATAGGCAATTCGATAAATAATGATAAGATCATGTGGAATCAAATCCGAAACCATCATGTTATTCAAAGACTCGGGGAAGACACTCTTAGGCAACCGAATACGCTCACTAGGGCTTACATCTCACCGTTAGCGGTATAAGTTTGATAAGATTGAGACTCGACAGACAAACCAAGTCAAGTCATGCGATGAGCACAATAAATCCAACATATTATCATCCATTCACGAACCAAGACATTGACGGTGTCCAATCATGCAATGACCATGAACAATATCATGAAATCACGCATTCAAAGACGACACAAGACGACATCTCTCACGGTAAATTAAACGCACTAGCATCGTGCCCCAGCAAGAATGATTAAAAGGCATCCACGAGATAAACATTTCTCCTGAAAGC
>JAIUZE010003074.1:0-51993 GCA_022085475.1 Heliosperma pusillum | reverse complement strand
GATCTCGTGGATGCCTTTTAATCATACTTGCCATGTACATGGTGCTAGTGCGTTTCATTTACCGTGAGAGATGTCGTCTTTGTGTCGTTGTCTTTGAATGCGTGATTTCATGATTGTATTCATGGTCATTGCATGACTTGGCATCGTCAATGTATTCGGTTGCCTAAGAGTGTCTTCCCCGAGTCTTTGTATACCATGATGGATTCGGACTTGTACCTCTTATGCTCTTATCATTATTTATCGAATTGCCTATTTATCCTTATCGTATCTCACATGTATATCTATATATGCATGATTTTACTTTTGTATTTCCTTATATGTACGTTTAATGTGATATGCTGGGAGAACCCGGAGTTACTCCCCACTGATTGTGGCGTTCATGTTTTTCATGAATGAACAGGTTGCTTGCATGGATGGCTTTTTGCTTATGCTATTTTGGGTTTGGGTGTGAGCTAGCGGGCGTTGTCCCTGGAAGATTAACCTCTAGTCGTTAATTAGCTAGTTTGCTAAACACTTGTTCTTTGCTAACATTTTGAGAGACTCCGTCTCTTTGTTGTATTTCCGTACTTAGTTTGTAATATTTTGACACTCCTCGTATTTTCTACCTTGCATGTATAAACGTTTTAAAAACTTCACATTTCCGCTATATATTTCACATGCTTGTATGTTTTATATTTCCGCATTCGCGAGGGTTGTCACATCTATTCCTACTCCTTGGTACCCACCTACAATCGGCAACTTTGTGGCCAACCTTACCAAAATTATAGCACCGCCAACCAAAAGATGTGTTTTGCATTCGGCCTTCATTATGGTTACGACTCGCCCGTTCCCTATATATTGAACATTCTGCAGAATCTGATCTAGATTGGGTGTAGTTTGGCTTCTTACAATTCCCTTGCCTTTCACTCACATTCCTTTTCTTCCTCTACTTTCCCTTCTTCTTCCTCAACTCCTTGGTCTGTCAGCTAGCCTTTAGGCATATCATGCCCTTAAGTACACCTCCATCACATCAGTGGGAGTTCCAACATGTAGCCTCTTCATAAAATCCATGGACAACCCCTTCTCGAACGTTAGATATAAAATTGAAGGACTTAAATTTTAAATCCACCATGTAGGCTATTAGGTTCATGAACTGTTTGTGATATTCCTCGACAGTCATCCCACTCTTTCATCTTGAGCATGTCAAACTCGACTCTCATCTTGGTTCGTATGTGCTCAAGCACATACTCCGCCTTTAATTCACCTTTCAAAATGCCCTAGTCCATTATACCTCCCTCAGCCTCTCTATAATTCTCCCTAATTCGCTCCATGTTAATGCTCTCCCATGGTGCAACCTTTCCTCTCAAATAAAGCAACTTGATCTACTTGCAACTCAGTTGGACACTTTAATACTTCAAAAACGTTATCAAACTTTCTAAACCTGTAACACTCCCATTTCCCAAGGACCATTCAGCAAAACATTTCTTAGTAAATAGGAGTGCGACCACCTCGGTTTCCCGAGGTACTACATATCAAATAGATCATAAAAAATAATTATAAATAAATAATGTTTAAATAATTACAACAAATCCAAATCCGAAAGTTATACAACTAAACCTGAAATCCAATTCGTCTAAACTCAACATCTAAAGACTCAACAGAAGCTAATGTGATTATTTTCGCGCATCATCCTTGGCAACCCTCAATCAAGCTTAGCCAATGATACGTGCTAGACTCCCTGCTCACACTTCCGCAATGGATCACCGCAATTTATAAACATCTATGGGGTCAGTATAATTACACGATACTAATAATTCAATACAAGAGCAGTACCAATCCAGTAC
The DNA here is from genome assembly GCA_022085475.1 of Heliosperma pusillum. Lineage (NCBI taxonomy): Eukaryota > Viridiplantae > Streptophyta > Magnoliopsida > Caryophyllales > Caryophyllaceae > Heliosperma > Heliosperma pusillum. Next base: position 50,170 of record JAIUZE010003074.1, on the reverse strand, counting down.
TAGTGCTTAAGAAATTAAAAGTACTATTCCTATCAAGAAAGTGCACTTTCATTTCTATTTATCCATTAATCATGCTTGGCTAGGAGTAATAGTAGGATATGTGAGTTATTGGAAAGTTCCCGAGATGCGCATGAGTGAGGACAAAATATGCTGTAAATAAAGGACTCGTGTTCATATGTGGGTCACGTACACAGCATGTCAAGCTTCTGTGAGTTACTGCTCCTAACCCAGGGTTTGGTCCGAGGTGTTACAAATAATCTCAAACCCAAAATTGACAGCTCAATTCAAACGAAGTTAATAATTAAATTAACTAGATTACTTAACGAAATAATAAAATGTTGAAGGCAATTTATCAATGGACTAATTCATTGGTCTCTATTAAATCATAGACGACTTTTAAGATTTATTCGATAAATAAAATAAAGTTTTGTCGTTAGAATTTGAAAACGTTTTATTTCAAAAAAAACATCTTTCCTTTTTAGTAAGAGTAGGTCATGCTTAAGACCATCTTAAATTTACGATCTCCTACAAATATTTTTTAATATTTTCTTTAGTTAAATTTATTTTAAGTATCGTTATAACTTAGCACGATTTTAATAAAGAATTTGTATTATGGTAAACACATGAACACACAAGACATATATCATCCTACTCACCCCCTTATTGCATTATGGGACATTACAACCCATAAGTTACAAAATTGGGTAGCAATCTTCACAGAAAAGGTAACGAATAATATGCTTCTCCTTTATTTTTGATAATCAAAATAGAACAAAATCACTTAATTTGAAATTTTATCAATTACAATGCATATAGTATGTTATTAATGCGGTATATTTATATAATTGTTTTCATGAATAATATTTGAATCCATGATATTATCCTTATAATAACCAATTAATGTAAGAGCATGTCCTATATAAACGTGTCCCAAGTATTAGGCTCATACTATCAAGCAAAAATTTCATACATTTAATTTTCTAGTACTCAACTTCAAATCTTTATTGTGAAAATGGTTGCGTCTTCTTCACTCGATAGCTTCCAGCCAACCATTTTGATTTGCATCCCTCTTCTTCCCTCTCAGGTACCTTGCATGAATGATATTTTGAATCTTTGAATCAAATGTTTAAATAAAATAACGTACTAATTGTTGAAAATAATCTCATCAAACTAGTTTTTAGGTTTTCACTAACCAACTAACCACCATAAATTCACCACAAATTTTATAGTTTGACCGTCGTACACGTGATGATGAAAATGTGATAACATTTGGATAAATAATTTTGGTGAATAGTGACCACTTTTTAAGACAAAACATTGACCATTTTTTTAAGTGATCACTATTTAGCATAAAGTGGACAACTTTTTAAAAAAAAGTGGTCACATTTTGCCCACCTAATGGGAAAAAAAACGATCACACCTTAGAATTATTGTTAAATCACAATATTATCGAAATTAGATATTACCCGCTAACATACTTTTTATAGGTTAATTCTTTTAATAATACCTATATTATGTGTGTTAAAGGGTTTGTCCTAGATAACCCTCTAACATACTTTATGTCACTAAGTTTTTTTTAATAATACCTATTAATCATCTAACCTTATTCGTAAATAATCTTTCATTCTAATTAATTGACTTATGGGTTGAAGGAAACATTTGGTCATTAATAAGTGTAAAACAAAAATATAAATTAATAATAAAATTCTTTTATTTATATGCAAATTCTATCACAAAAATGGTTTTAAATGAGAACGTTTCTAAAGATGAGGAATAATTAAGTCACAGTGGAGTATTAAAGATTCTAAAAGTCAAACTAGAAAGATTATTTTAAAATGGAGGAATTAAATCTTTGGATTAGTCTTTATCGGTGATAATTTTAATAATAATGTACACAACTCGTATTATCTAAAACATACTTACAATATTAATTTGTTGTAACATATGCAGATACCATGTGATAAGAAAACTGCTTCAGTTCCGGTGTAGTGATTCAATGATGATTGGCCATTACTAGCAGTTTGAGTCTTAATTGCTTTTCTCAAGACCTTTAATTTAGTTTCTTTTATCTTTATTAGTTTTTGACTTTGAGTTCAACCATGTGAACCCTTGTACCGATTTACTCATTGTCTTTTTTTAATTATAATAAAAATGTATTGGCCAGTTTATTCATGTCCTTTGTTAGTAATACTGTATACATCGGTTACACACATGGCTAGCTAACTCATCACTTATTTTACTTAGTTATTCTATCTTTATTAACCTCCACTAACTAGCATGATTGCCTAATAAGGGCATATGGTTTACAAGAGACTTACTCGTCTTTTTTTGTTCATTGATAATAAAACTTTTCAGAAACACATTATATCCGAAAATTATACGGAGTACAAGTTACAACAAAATAACTTCATGGGCATCACTAACGTATGCTATAAAATGCCCAGATTTTTCATTGTTGGTTACTTAAACTAATGTTAAACTACACGTAATTTTAATCTCACATATATAGCTATTATTTAATATACGAGAATAATTTTTATCATTTCCAATTTTGATCAACCGAGGTGAGTTATTTCATTACCATGAACATTAAACTATTGATCTAAAGTTAAGTTTAGATGAACGCAAATAGTACTATTAACTAATAAGTGTACTGTGCAACTTAAAAATATTCGGGTTCAATAGAACAAAATAATTCAAACTTCCTCTCTTCCGTTTTAGTGTATACTTGTCGCAAAATTCCTCCTACGCATTTAGAAAGTCATATTTCTTTTTTCGATAAATGTAAGTAATATTAGAAACGAAACGAAAGTCCATTGTCCAACGACTCATTACATGCCTATAATGCTAAGAATAGGCTCGGCCCAAATCTATGACCAAACTTCTAGAGAACAACCATGGATTAGATGTGGCCAAAAAATACATCAAATCCAAATATCCTACTCCATTACAACTAAATCAGATGATTAGGCAAGCTTAAACACATCTCTCTAAAAATCGAATCACAATCCCTATTATTATATCAATGTATACGATAAGCCATGAAGTTCTGAATCCAAAGAACATCACGTTCTTTGATAGGAAGCTTGCTGATCCATGGATCCTTCTTTTCAGTTCAGTTAAAATCTGTGAAGCAAGTCTTTTAGGATTAAGTAACTTTCCGTCGATTCTGTACACATTCCTTTGTCACCAAATATGGTACATTCAAGCATTGTCGGTGCCGTTATTAATGCCAGTTTTAAATTTAGAGCTCCATTTTGTCCTTCTCGAATTCAAGATGTTCTAGTAAGAAAGTGTCGTCCCCAACGAGTCCTCAACCTGAACGATGACTATACGGCTATACTTATACTCAAAGAATAAGTGATCAGAACATTCCATGTCAGTCTCGCAAATACAACAGGTATTGATATCAATAATGCCTAATTTATGTAGCTTATCTTTGGTGTTGAGGCTATTATAATGATCGATCCAAGCTATAACACCATGTTTAGGGATGATCCATTTTTTCCAAATCAGACTAGCCCAAATAACGTTTGACCCTTTATCTTTAAGGAACTCGTAACCTTTAGCAATGGTGTAGCCTTGACCTTTATGATAGACAAAATATTCAGTTGATAAGCGGTCGAAATTAAGTTTCTAACTTGGCAAAAAAAATTTCCATTCGCAACTATTTATGTTCGGAGGGTTATAAGTATGTCAATTAGTATTTTTGATATAAGTGTGGTTGACCTATTTGACTCACAAGTTGCCAGTTTCAATAACAATCCTCGAATACTGACCCTATTATTGTTTTACAAAACTGATGTGATCCATTGGTGAATGGTGAGCAGCTGGTCGCAGGTAATCGTTACCTTACGTTGGGATAGAGGATGGGATCACCTGATTCTGTCTAGCTTCCGCGTGTCAGTTTTGGAGTCTTGCACATTAGTAGTATTTTCATTATTTTGAACATTACTAGTTATTGTTATCATGATTTCACTATGGAGTTTACTTATAAGTCAGATGGTATGCCATCTGTTTGGGCATTTGTATTAACATATAAACTCATTAAATAAATGTCGTTTCTTTATTTCTTGTTTTATTGTTACTACCTCGGGTAACCGAGATGGTAAGACTCTCATGTGCTAAGGGGGTCTTATAAGGCACCTTGGTATATGGGGATGTTGCACAGTGGTGTCAGAGCGATTGATTTTGGAACCTAAAACCAATGAACCCAATGAACTATGAGAGTCTAATAAAATGAACCAGGGTAAGAGTCATAGGGAGCTACCACACGGATTCAGGAGACGTCGCACTTTTGCCCCTATAGCTCTTACTTGGTCACCATTGGAAATGTCAGGGAGTTATGTGCATTTAATACTGTTCATATGTTTTTGTATGTTGAGAATATGGGATATGAAGGAGGAAGTGATATGGAATGGAGAATGGTTGGGCATTTGTGTTTTACATGAGGTTGGCATTGATAATGTATAAAATATAAGTTACATGAGATGTGATGGGGTTATAAATGACATATGAGCTATGATGATATAAGGTTATAACTTTTGGTATGATAAGGTGATGTAAATGAGAATGTATATGGATGCGATACTTAAGCATGTGGTATATATGAAAGGTGTCAAATTTGACATGATATTTTGCATTATTATTGTCAATTATGATATACACGGTGTTTCCTGCGATTTTATGAACATATGTGAAGTAATGTGATTGAATGAACATATATTCAAGTATGAAAAGTTGGTTATGTATGCTGTGTATATGAATGAATGCTATTCGTTGGACTATATCATTGATGCATAACTCGACCGAGTGGGGCAAAGTACTCGATCGAGCATCTGACACTCGATCGAGTGTGGGAAGTTCATGTGGTATTTTGATGCTGAGAAATAGTGACTCGACCGAGCTCATAGTGACACTCGGCCTACTATGAGAGACTCGACCGAGCGAGTACCATTATGACACGACCGAGTAAAAGTCTCGGAATATTTTGGACGTATGCTGATCTGGGTCACTTGACCAAGTGTATGTCGACACTCAACCGAGTATGTGTGACTCTACCGAGTGCCTTTTTGGACTCGATCGAGGTAATTTCCTAAAAGTTAAATTGGACCGTTGTAGTACACGATCGAGTAACATAGACTCGGCCGAGTCGCTTGTTGTACTTGACTGAGTGGTTTTATGTTAGGACCGTTGTCCGTTTTTGGCTGTAGGCTTGTGCTTACATTTTCCATTCTTTTTGAAGATATAATGTCTACAACAAGAGCCAGTGCGTAAGCGGCAACTTCAGAGTATAGTGTCAAAGAGGTAGCCAGACTCGTTGAGCAGAATAAGGCGCTCACTGAAGCCCTTAAGAACGCGAAGAGTAACCGGAAGGTGGTAGTTAATGCGACTACTCTCAGCACTGCTATCGCTCATCCCTGACCCATTACCTTTGAGGTTACAGGCGTGCCGCATCTACTTGATGAGTGGCACAGCGAGATGGAGAGTTATTTTGAGGAGGTCTGATGTCCAGTGCATCTTTGTGTGGAGCAAGCCACGGTCTACTTAAGGGGTCACGCAGGCAATTGGTGGTTCAGAGACAGAGAGCCAATGCAGGTTTACTATGTTATTGTAGAGGAGGTAGGAATACCTTGTAAAGACTTTATGGCAGAGATGCGGCTAGAGTTTGTTCCCGAGCATGTGACGGGGAAGTTGAGGTCCGAGTTTGAGACCTTTAGGATGAGTGAGAAGATGTCTGTGACCGATTATTACAACACGTTTACTGAATTGGGAAGCTATACCAACGAGATGTAGTGGAGTCAGAAGTCTCTAGCTGAGAAATTCTTGAAAGGGTTGTTGTTTAGGGTCATGAACTAGCTACCACAGCCGGTGGAAGATGATCTGAAGGAAGCATATGAGAAGGTGGATCAAGCGGAGGTTGGCAGTTATGACCAAAGAGGCTAGAGAGGCAATGGACGGTGGGAAGAGGAAGGCTAGTAGTGAGGGTGGGGGCAACTCCATGTACAAGAGGGGTAACTAATCGCATGCCAGATCCTTAACTGTTGGTGGCTAACAAGGGGGACAGCAATCAGGAGGAAATGGTGGTAGGGCGATCACTGAGACATCCGGATTGAAGTGCTTTAGTTGTCGCAGTGCGGGCCACAAGAGGTTTGAGTGTCCATCATGGGGAGGAAATGGGGGTTTCCAACCCTCATATAAGAGGAACTACACACAGAGCAGGGCTAGTAATTGACCTGCTGGTTAATATAATCAGTAGGGGAGTGAGAGCGGGACCGGCGGTGGCTATAACCGCTATGGTGGTTATCATAGGCAGAACAACAACAACAACAACCAGAGTTCAGCTGCGAAGACTGTGGCATCTGCGAGCACAGTGTAAGAAAGTGGACAAAAGAACATTGGTACACTATTTATGATGGGCAAGCAAGCGACGGAGGCGGACTCTCATGTGGTTACCGGTACTTTCCTTGTTAATAATGTTCCTTCGTTTGTATTGTTCGATTTAGGGGCAACTCATTCTTTCATCTCAAAGAGTTGTGTTATGTTGTTGGGATTGGGAGATAGTGAGTCTGTAAATGATGAGGTATTTATACCTTCAGGAGGGTCTGTATATTGTAGTAGGTTGTATAGAGGGGTGTCTATGATTGTTGGGGAGGTGGACTTCCCAGTTGACTTGTTTGAGTTTCCGTTAGATGAGTTTGAGGTCATTGTTGGGATGGACTGAATGGGTAGGTATAAAGCTAATATAGTATGTCATCAAAAGAAAGTGTCATTACAGAGTCTTAAAAGAGTTAAGGTACCCGCATCTATTTGAAGAGGTATGTTCGGTCACGAGAACTTAACCTTGTTCAACAGGGGGAACAGAGGTAGTACATTTTTCTAGTTTTGTGTCTTGGGTGTTGTTGGTAGGGGAATGTCATAGTCGAGGTTGTTGTGTTGTATTGATGTTGTTTTGTTGTGTGTGGTTTGTTATTTGTTGTTGTGACATATATATACCATATGTGTTGTGAGTGGTGTCTTGGGTTGTTAGTTGGTAGCGGGTGCTGTGTGGAGGAGTATGTTATGTGAACTTTGAGGACGAAGTTCGTTCTTAAGGAAGACTGTAATACTCCATATTTCCTTGTGTTGGGGATCGACCGAGTAGGACTTCCTCGACCGAGTAGGGTTTTGTGTGTTGGTATTGTTAGTAGGGCTTGCTGGTAATTTTAATGGTATTCTGATCTCGTGTACTCGGCCGAGTGTCATCGGCACTCGACCGAGTAAGTCGTACTCGGTCTGAGTACAAGAAATCGTGGTTTGGAAAGACAGATGATTAAAAGCTAGTAAGAGGAGTTATTTTTCAAAAACTCAGTTTACAATCTTAATCACAAAACCCTAATATCGAATCCTTTGTAAATTCCTCAAGAAACTTTTCATCATCCCGTGTCGATCCAAGCTATTGCTACGCTGATTGATCATCTAGGTAAATAGTCTTGATTTTTAATTGGTTTAATTGATTATGTTATATTGATCCCTAGAGGAGTTGGGGAATGGAATTGTATGCTGGTTATATGATTCTCCTTGTATAGGACGGGACTTCCTAGTGGAGTACTTTTGACTACTTGATTGCTATCGGAACTGCTACAAGGTAGGGCTTCCCTACTCAGTATTTGCATTATTGAGTGATGCAATGATATTGTTCTTCTGATATTGATGATGTTGTGATTATTGATATTAATGATGGTCACTGTGGTGACGATGACGGAGTTTGAGGTGTTGTGATGGTTACTATGATTACTATGGTTGGTGATTCCTTTGGGAAACCGATCACAACCCGAGTTCACCCCAGTGGTTATCCCGCCACGTAGGGGATGTGCATTAATGTTCCGCGTTCTCTCGATGCGGTGAGAGGGGCTTTCGACGCCTGTGGATGCAGTCCAAGGTCAATATGTGGTTTTGTAGACCAGGCTGGTAACTTGAATCTACTGAGGTGTCCGCTGCGGTGGCCCTCTGGTTTCTCCTTCTCTTGTGCTTATCTTGTACATTGGTCGGTATATGCAAATACTGACCTCGTTTTTGTTTTACAAAACTGTTGTGATCCATTGGGGAATGGTGAGCAGGTAGTCGTAGGTAATCGTTAGCTTGCGTTGGGATCGTGGATGAGATCACCTGATTAAGTCTAGCTTCCGCGTGTCAGTTTTTGAGTCGTGCACATTAGTAGTCTATTCATATGTTGAAGATTACTAGTTATTGTTATCACGATTTCAGTATGGAGTTTACTTATTGGTTAGATGGTATGCCATATGTTTGGGATTTTGTATTGACATATAAACTCATTAAATAAATGTCGTTTCCTTATTGCTTATTGTGATGTTACTACCTTGAGTAACCGAGATAGTAACAGTCGCATGTTACTAGACTCGTGACCATGTTTTGACGAGCTCCTAGGATCGTTCAATATGAAGCCACATCCCAGTTTTTCGACCTCAATATGAAGGACGGTCAAAATGTTAGCCTCTACGTGCTCAAAATGATTGACCATGTCAAGGTATTCAAGGAGCAAGGAATAACGATTCCCGAGTAACTTGTGATTGGCCGTATACTCCACTCCCTAAAACGTATCAAAGGGTTTGTTATCTTTAGGGTGAACTTCAACATGCAAAATGTCACCACTACTCTCCATGAATTTAACAATATGGTTGTGCAAGCCGAGCGTGACATGGGCTACAATGCTAGCACTAGCAAAGATGTTTAGAACATTGATGCTAAAAGTAAAGGTAAGTTCAAAAGAAGTGGAAACAAAGAGAGCATGCCCACACTTTCCAAAGACAAAGGAAATGCTATTTAGAATAGCTCTTCTAAGGCTAAGAAGGGTGCCGCAACCGAAGACAAGTGTCATTATTGTAATGGTACGGGCCATTGGAATTGGAACTGCTCGAAGTATTTGGGAGATATTAAAACTAGACGAGTTCTTCCAGTAGGTAATAACTCTTCCGAATGTCTATGTTATTGAAATTAATCTCAATTTTGGTATTTTGATACAAGTTGTAATTCTCATCCTCCTAATTCGATTTACACAATGAGAAGAAGGACAAAAAACAAAGCAAGCATGAAAGGATCTCCATAATAAGGAAGCTAAGATAGCACGCCACATAGAGGAGAACTATGGAAAGACTTGGCTTCATTTTGCTATTCGTCTTCATAATTGTTATTGTATTTTGAATATCATTTTGGAACTTCTCTTAATATTCCGTGTTAGACATGGAAACTTTTTTTATTTTCATTGTGCAAAACAGTTGTTGTATTTGATTATAATGGCTTGGCTTTCAACCCAAGTCATTATGTTTATGGAATTTATGTTCTTTAACTTTTCATTATGCAAAGTTATTATCGAAAACATGAAGAATTTCGACTCAAGACAATTGATCATATAAATATAATGATTGGATCATTATGATAATCACCTAACTTATCAATTGGATTCTCACTTATGGAAATGTGACGAAAAATCACAACTTATTTGAAATAAGATAGATCAATTGCATAGTCAAAATGAGTTAACGAACTCACATTTGGGGATAATAATCCAAGATTTGTATTAGACATGGATTGAACTCAAATAATTTAGCTTATATATAGAATGAGTCTACTGAAAAGCTAGAATACAAGGTCTAAACAAATAAGTCTTTTATAGATCAATCAAGGTTAACAAGAGCATTTTACTCCTTCACGAGAAAGCATATGTGAAGCAACAGGTTAAGGCCGGTGTGCTCCCAAGAGATATAAAGAACGCTCTTCATCAAAGAACGTCGGGTAAACCCCAACCGTCAAATAATCAGTTATAACGAGACCAAAAAACTGAAATGTTTGCTCTTGCCGTCGAAGCACAACAAATGTAACACAGAAATGTTACGGGGCCCATCAGAAACTGGGGCTCTAAGGAGCCAATCAGTGTCACTACGCGGCTTCTTCCGCGGCTTCCTCTCCGAACCATCCTGCAACCTAGAGTAGCGGCCTAAGGTGTCCCGGGCTAACCTCTGAGACAACGGTAACTAGGATCTCGAGTTCGGTACGGACCGATCAACCATATCCTCCTCGCCCTCCGACTCCTCGTCCACCAAACCCTCGTCCACAAAATCCTCTTCCCTATAAACGTCATCGACCAGACCCTCTTCCTCGAAACCCTCATCGTCGATCTGACGAACACTACCTCGTACCTCCTCTGACATCTCCTTCTCAGAAATAACGCTACCAACAGGATCAGATCTACACTGAATGACAACGCGAGGTATCTGTGCACTAGAAGGCGCCTCCCGAGCACGACGCTTTGAAGACGTGACTAGACCTGGCAAAACTTACCCGACCCGAATGACCCGACCCGATAAGGCTGACCCGAGACCCGAAAGCAACCCGGAACTGCCTGACCCGAGGATGACCCGAAACCCGAATTGAACCGACCCGACCCAGACCTGACCCGAACCTTGACTGACCCGAAATAGACCCGAACCAAAATAACCCGACCCAAAACCACCGACCCACAGACGACCCGATTTGAAATGATCCTAAATGACCCAATTTATTGTGATTAGGGGTGATAAACTGATAATGAGACGAGACATCGCACGTGCAGCTCAAGCTCGGCTTGGTCGAAGTCAGCATGTGCGAGTTTGGCTCGACCTTGGGCTTGACTTGAAAACTAACTTGATAATTTGACCTGAAAATGGCCTAAATAAATCGGATATGAACCTAAAATAACCCGACCCAAAATGACTCATACCCGAAATGGCCCAAACCGGAAATGACCCAAACCCAAAACTGACCCAAACCCGAAAGTGACTCGACCCGACCCGAAAGGTTGAGCAAACCCGATATGACCCGACCCAAACTGACCCAAACTGACTCGACCTAAACCCGACCCGTTTGACCCATTTGCCAGGTCTAGCCGTGACTCTCCGGTCCACCGTACGATCATCGGGAACCATAACGCTCTTTCCTCGATCTCCCATATGCATTAGACAATTTAAAATGTTGAAATAAGCGTTAATAATATTCCTAAAACATATTTTCATCGAACAAATTAGTTTAATCAACCTAATTAACAAATTACAAATTTCAAAGAAACCATGGACGGACTTTTAATCAAAAAATTCAAACCATGGACGATTTTTTTTCTATGGAAATCCCACCATGGTGGGATGAATAAACTAGAAATACCACCATGGTGGGACGTCAATTTCACACGTCCCACCATGGTGGGATTTCCATTTTCTTCATCCCACCATGGTGGGACAACAATTTCACACGTCCAACCATGGTTGGAGGCCCAGTTTTTTCGTCCAACCATGGTGGGATGAAGAACTCGAAAAAAAAAATTGTGAATTTGTTTCTTTATACAACATGTTAACACAAATCTAAACAACAACAAATAAACAACATCACATAACTAAAAGTTTTTACAACAAAACAAACAAATAATTATATACAATAAGAAAAAAACAACAATGTAATAGTTTAACTAAAAGTTTACAAATTAAAACCATAAAAACTAACAACAATCTAATCTATGTGAAAATTATATACCAAAACAACAATCTAATTTACAATAAATCAAAGGATAAGTAAGGAGATCTAGGAAATAAAAAAAAAAAAAAGAGGAAACATACCGGCGGCAGGGGCAGGGGCAGGTGGTGGCGGTGGGGGTGGGGGAAGAGAAGTTGGTTGCGTTTTGATTTTAGTAGTATTTGGGAGAGAATAAGTGTAGAGAGAGAAAGGGCAAGGGCAAGAGACTTTTTTTTTATGAAAAATGTCGTCGATGTTTTACAATCCGGAAATTAAAGAATTTATTATCCTTTCTTTCCCTCCCCTCCCCTTCTTTTCCCTCCAAATCCCCGTATCCAAACATAGCCTAGGTTTTGTATAGTTCTATATGAAAAAATATTTCAAGCAAGGTAAAAAAAGTTTTTGAAGTCTTTGAATGATAACACTTATACCTAGACTTGGCAAACATGTCAATCAGGTCGGGTTCGGGTTGGGCCAGTTCGGTTTACTCATTGATTTCTGGTTAATTCAAGTCGGGTTGGCTCGGGTCGTTTCGGGTTTGTTGGTCATGTCTGATTTGTGTCAACCAAGTCGGGTTATTTCGGGTCGGGTCATTTTCGGGTCAATGAATAAGAGATAATAAGTCATTTTAGGTCTTTTCAATTTAATTGGAGTTATGTTTTGTCGGGTCATTTTCGGGTAAGGGGGTTTCGGATCGGGTCATTTTTGGGTCAGGTCAGTTACGAGTAGAGTTGGCTGGCGAGCGCTCGGCACGGCGGGCGGCACGAGTCCGGACCGGCATGGCACGAGTCCAGGGAAAAGTGTGGGACGGCCCGAGTACGGCACGACGGACAATTATGCGGGCCACGGCGGGGAAAAATGCAAATTTCTCGTGCCAAGGCACTGCACGGCCCGAGCACGGGGTGGCATGGCCCGAACCAGGCACGGGTGGCCTGTCACGGTGGTACGGCACGAGGTACTTATATTCAACAACATTCCGGTTAAAATCTTATTTTTATGTAACATTAGATTTTTTTTAAAGACTAATCATTGTTGATTTGTTTCATCGTTTTATAATAAAAGATTGAGGTATTTATTTTAACGATTGTCTCATCTAAATTTATAATAAGTACATTAATATTTAGTTGAATGCACATTATTAGTTATGTAACTAATAAATTATACTCCGTATATTAAAATCATTATTAATATTTATTATTTATAATTATTTGCTCCATTACAATGTTCTTAATCAGTGGCACAAAAGCAACTTTGGATTTATAGTTATGCACATTCATAATTTATAATATTTATTATTTATATTTATTATTTATAGTTATGCACATTATTTTAACGATTGTCTCGGATTTATAAGAACGTTGCTTTTGCATGGTCAATTCGGGTCAACTTTGGATCTTAGATCAGGCTTTTTTGGCCGGGTCAATCGGGTCGGGTTGGTTTTGTGAGGTCTACTAGTTATACCCTTGGAGATAATAATGCATAATCCACTTGGAATGGATTGGAATGGATTTGCTCCATTACAATGTTTGGTGTATTTTGGAATGAAGTTAGAACCCCAACTCCATTCCAACCCCTTGGAATCTCATACTCATCTTCCCACCTTGTTATCAAACTCCATTCACCTCTTTTATAATTTTAAGATAACCAAACAACTTTACATGGGAAAGGATTTTCCGGTACCTGTATGAATTCATATTCCAATTCATTTCATTCCAAACTCTTGAACCAAACGACCCCTTAATAAAGTACTAACCCCGAAAAGAATAACCAAAGCAACCCAGCTGGCTGGTCAATCTCAGAGATCCTCCAGTGCGTGCCAATGCACGGGCTTGGTTAAGTGTCGAATTGACCATGCAAAAGCAACGTTCTTAATCAGTGGCACAAAAGTGCGTCTTCTTCCTTACGAGGGCTCTAAAGCCAAGTACTTTCTTTACCGGCTTAACCAGAGGCAAAGAAAGAGTTTCCTTTCTTTGTGAGTCGGATGTTAGCGGTTGGAATACTCACAACTTCATAATTCACATCTTCAGATGAGAGAGGATATGCTTATCTTATTGCACAGCAAATAGACCATCAACCAATGGAATTGAAGTGATGAGTAGAGATATCTATGATACAGTAGTGAACCACTTGGGAGATTGAGGATGATGCAAGAAATGAAAACACGAGTCTTATTGAATAGCAGGATGGATGACTCCAAATACCTGCAACTGCAACAAATGTAGAAACTCGGTCATGCAAAAACTCCCTAATAACGAACCCAGTATGGTAATCGACACAGCCACGGACCCATTATCGGAGATGCTACTATATGCGTACTCTAGGCATGCCACTAGCAGTACATCAACCCTACCTACCCCTATCAACATCCCTATGTGACCTTTCAACGCCTTTCTTGGCTCCGCTTCCATTACTTGCTCCCTTGTACGCACCTTGACAACACACAGATGGGCCGCCAAGCACGTGATCATCACTCGCAATACAGCACAACTTCCTGCAACTATGTAGTACATCTTTGTTAGACCATCAATTTCTTGTCTCCTGCGGTACAACATTACTGGGATGTAATTATACAGTAATGACGACGATATTCCTAATAGGCTAATAGCAGGACAACATATTTTATAGTCGTCCAATTAACCATATTTTATAGTATTCTGCTTTTGAATCTACTCACCTGAGATTTACTCCGTCCCTGGTATTATATATGTACATGAATAACTGATGGTACATCTCGAAATACCCGACTTGGACAACCCCCTCAATCCTGCCATTATCCTGGCATAGTCTTCATGTTCAATTTTCTTGTCCTTACGCCAAATACCATGCTTTATCGTCAATTCATACGGAGATAGGGGATCCGCTCATTTGATGATACGAATTTACTAGTATAGCTCGCTTGTCCTAATCTACAACGAAACCCATCAACTGTGTATAGCTCTCTTGTCCAAATCTACTACGAAACCCATCAACTGTCTATAGCTCGCTAGTCCTAATCTACTAGTATTCATAAGTTTCACACTGCAATCAAGTAACAAGGTTATCCACTTCCAGGCTCCTACAGTCAGAGAGTATGTTGAAGTAACCGCGAAATGAACATGACTTTTTTGCACTAATCAAAGTAAAACCGTTGAAGATCATTCTACTATGTTGGACGCATACCACTCGCTTTTAGTATGAGATAGCAAACAGGTAAATCTCTCCTCACTCTTCCTATCAACCGCCCTGGGTCATCAATAAATAAAGGTGCACCATGTTTTTACGCCAGCTGTGCTGGAGTGATATACGCTGAAAATTCGACTTTTCACACGTGTCAGGAATGTTGGGAGTGTCGACACGCGACAGGAAGTGTTGAGATAATCACAAGTATAAGGCAGCTCTTTTCTTCCACAAGTTTGCTCACACCCTTTCCATACGTATTTGAAACTGACTTTTCAGTACTAAAGTAAGAGGTTTAATGAATTCAAGGAACCGACAAAGTAGGACTAACTATTTCAGGTTTAGTAACAAAAAAAATGAGCTACCGAAGACATTGAACAATCTCGTCCATGTTCAATTTGTGAATCTTATTGCTTATTTCAATTGTCTTACTAGATAACCACCCTAAAAGACTACAGTATGTCTTAATTCTAGAATGGTGTCGACCTTGAACATAAGCCTCGTATTTCGTTTTTCCAACCGCTAGTACAAATAAATCTATGTACAGTAGTATAAGTTCTATTTAGAAAGAACCTCCAACCAATTACATTTGACCGAGGCTAAATATAAACATGTTCTCATGCTGGAAACAGAACGAGAATGGAAAAGATGCCGAGTAAACCATATTTGATAAACCAACTGTCGCTGGTTTTTTGAATTTGTCATCAGATCCTAACTGATCAGATCAGAGAACTCAAGCCCAGCCAATTATAAAACTACGCGAAACATATTATAAGACTCAAATCTGCAGACAAAAACATGATGTCGCTTCTAAAACATTAACAGGTTTTGTTTCCCAGTCACTGTAGTAATAAACCATACATTCTATAATTGTGGTACTCAGATAGTTCAGACCTAGTATCGTATTGCTATAGGACACTGCTGTATGCTACGAGTAAGCTTGCTATTTGTTTGTCAGTCGAAATCTACTGCTAATTAGAAGAGCTACACAACTCAGACAAGTGAGGCTGGCATAAGACTTGCCAAGTGGCCAAGTTCCACCTTGAGTTCTTAACTGGATTGAGAGTTGAAAACAGTCAGCACCGACTTTTGCAAATACACCAAATCTCCGAGTTCTCTGAGGTTGAAACGCAGCAGGATGCTATCTGGTGGATCAGACGCAAAGCACAAAAGAAATGCTGGTGCCACCAATACCGCCTTCTTCAGAAACTCAAGATCAGGCCACTGAAAAAACGCACGGTGCTTCTGTTCCTCTATCAGCCCCCTTATTCCGTTACACTACCAACCAAAACACCATCAGAAAAATGAATGTTTCAATAATATAAAGGGTATAAATCAATATCGTATCATCTGATATTCTTACCTTATCATCACGTTTAAAATCGTATATCCACTTTCTTCCTTTTATAGCGATCTTCAAGTTCTCCCTTGACATATCCACTAAAACTGGTTCATATAAATTAAGCAATCAAGTTCTGAAACAACCAAACACATCCTTCACCCATTCATTTCTTTGTTATAAAAGACATATAATGAAGAAAATGTATACCTAACTTCGGGTCAGCAGCCTCATATTTTTCGATCATCTGCTTCAAGTCTTCAGACAGTATAACAGCCTCACAGGCGTATGTGATATTGGGGAACTTTACGTCATAGACTTCCTGATCAAGGAATTCCTCGGAAAATTGTGTAGGAGGATCACTTCCTGAACCCAATCACCAAAAGTATATACATCAATCATATCTACTTCCATTCCGTCGCATAATTCAACTAATAACCTTTTAACATATCCTACCATCCCGCTAATCTATATACAAGGACAGATTATAAGCCATAACTAAATGACTTGCGGTCTTATAGAGAAAGGGTGACTGTTTTATTGAACAAATTTGGTAACTTTATCAAGAAAATTGTTCAATCAATCAAATATTATTGCATCATCAATTACTTTCATGAATAACAAGGAGTATGAACTGTAACTCAAAAAACTTGTTAATAATCCTAACCTAATCATCCGCTATTATAAAAATAAAGAACAAGAATTATGCGATAAATGTAACGCGTACAAAACAAGAATATTCGACATTTATGAAGATATCCAGCGAAAGAAACAGAGCAACTAACAACATTTGTTACAAAATCAAAAGCGGAAAGTAACAAGAAAAGTAGTTAGAATATACCGAATGAAAAGAAGAGTAGATTAGAGGAATCAAGATGATGAATGGTAATGGTATCTTTATCATGAGCATTAACAAGATTGTCCAAAATGTGTTTCAAGTTAACAAATTTGCCGATCATAGGCGTGGTGCATTCGAAGTCGATCAAACCGGGGGGCTTCAACCATAAATGAGCGACTGTGGAGTTATCGGAGTTACCCATAGTGATCTCCAAACCAACTTCCCCAACTTCGATCATTCCAAACCCACTTGGATTAAAATGTTCTTCACACAGACATGCCAATGTTTGCTTCAGTATAATTGCAGGGTGTACTTTGAAACTGAAAGTTTTGATTGCCTTTGAATCATCATTAAGGGGAGTTGGAATTTCTTGGGATGTTTCAGGAATGGAAGACGGGTTTTGTTTTGGTGGGTCGACAGTGGATTCCATGGGGTTTGAGCTTTGTTTGGAATGTTCATCAATGGAAGTTGGATTCATATTTTCTTTAGTTAGAATAATGGCGGCAAAACAAGATTCAGTTGTGTAGTTAGTTTGTTACTTTTACTGCTGAATTACTAACACTTTGTTTATTTTTGATCTCGTCTGCTATCTTTACTTTATATTTATATATGATATGATGTTAAAAGCGTACCCCCAATTTCAAACTGTGAACATATAACAATTTAGAAAATAAGAGCTAGAAAGTTAGTTAGAAGTCTGTTAAAAGCCTAACTAACTGACTAAATAAACAGAGCAATTCTGCAAATTCTGTTAGGTAGCGTTTCATTTTCATGACTTTAATGATAGAAATCAAAATTTTTGAATTCAATTTCAAATCCAATTCCAAAAATTCGTTTCGAGATCACTTGGAATTCAATTGCGGATTTCAATTTCTCAATCCCATTTGGAAAACTCAAGGAATTGGAATTGGAATTGGGCGGGGCGGGTATGGATCAAAATCACCAAAAAAATAAATATTTTGTGACGGAAAATATTTACAATTAGAAAAAAAAACTCATACAAAAAATTGGGATGAAATTTACATTATAAAAAAACATAATCAAATCACAAATTCTCATTGAAGACGGGCACTATCCGTCACAAGCTAAAGACGGAAAGTCCACTCTCACAATATGAAAGTGGGGAGGGCAAGTGGAGGCAAATGGATCCACCTACTTGCCCACCCACTTGCATAATGTGATAAGGGCACTATCTGTCTTCAACTTGTGACAGATAGTTCCCGTCTTCAATGAGAGGCGTGGTTTAATCAAATAGTGATAGAATTGAAATGACTACTATATGGAAGGAATTTAAGTAGACCTGGCAAACTGGTCAATCGGATCGGGTTCGGGTCTGGTCAGTTCGGGTCGGGTTAGTTCGGGTCTCTCGTTGATTTCGGGTCAACTCGGGTTTCATGTTTGTTTCGGGTTTGTTGTCGGGTCCGTTTCGGGTCAACCGGGTCGGGTTAATTCGGGTCGGGTCATTTCGGGTTTGTTGTCGGGTCCGTTTCGGGTCGGGTCATTTTCGGGTCAAAGAATTAGAGACAAAAGGTCATTTTAAGTCTTTTTGGTTCAATTAAAGTTATGTTTTGTCGGGTCATTTTCGGGTTGAGTGGTTTTGAATCGGGTTATTTTCGGTTCTAGTCAGTTACAGGTCAAGAAAGAACAGGTCATGTTTGGGTCGGGTTGGGTCCAATCGAGTTTCGGTTCACATTCGGGTGTTGTAGTTCGGGTCAATTTCGGGTCACGGGTCGGGTCAATCGGGTCGGGTTGCTTTTGCCATGTCTAAATTTAAGGGACTCCAATTTTAACTAAGTTGAAATTGTTAAGGAATTGAGTCCAATTCTCATTCCAAATTCTAAGGGTTCCCAAATGTTTGAAATGTCTCAATTCCGAAATTCAACGCCTCCAATTCAGCGTTCTATGGACCAACCCTCTCCCCCCTCCACTTCTCCTATTGATCAAGATGAATTGTGGTATTCAATTTCATAATTTCCCCTCTTTTAATCTCATAATTCTATCCAATTTTAGATATTTTATGTTTTTTAATAGCTTTTTTATTTATGTTTGTCATTTTGATTTTGATTTTTATCTAATGTTAAGCTAGGGTTTGCTTCGATTAATAGCGGAACCAGGATTTGCAGTTAGAAGTCGGAATTTTTAAAGTGTCTATTTTTTTATTGCTCGCCTAAGTTACTCTGACTTAAAGAAGTTATTTGATATACGGGTGCGTGTATAAGTGTTGGACGAGCTTTTCGGAAGGAACAATCATACGTAAACTACAGAGAAGAAGCTTCCGGAAGTTTGACGAAAGGTTTTAGTGATTTTGTTCGGTGAATTTTTGAAGCACATATTGACTTGAACCGTTTTTCTCCTCCAATGTTGTTAATGCTTAAGTAATCATCTGAATTTCCGCCATTAAAATTACGTTATCAATAATGCGATGAATTCATACAATTTATAACAAAATCAATCGAATTAGTCAAATTTTCATAATTACATCAAATCAAGTACAACTGACCTAACATCTACAACTTCAAGCAAAAATGAAATCAATTACGCGTTACCAAACGCTCCCTAAACGATTTTGTGAGAAATTAAAACTTTTTCCTTTTTTGCTAGATATAGAGAAAGTGTTTTATATGCGATTCTGTAATGTTATTAATAGCAGTAACTTACGGTTCCGTTGTATGAAAAATGACTCATTATAAATGATGTTTTTTTACAAAAATGCATCGCCCATGTAAGACAATCTTACTCTATAACTAACATTTGTGTTTCATTCATCATCTTACTCTATAACCATGAATTGACTGACCATGATTTTTTGTAGGAGTGTGTTTAGATAGCAAAAATGGTTAGAAAGGAAATGAAAATTGATTTGGTCATTTTCCCTCCAAATCTTGCCTATATTGGTGAGAAATAATTTGGCTTGGAGGAGAGAAATGGAGGGATCCATTTTCCGTCCTCTCCAAATCTCTCCGCCTCTATTTGCTAACAAATTAAAGGATTTATTATCCTCCCTTTCCCTCCCCTCCCCTTCTTTTCCCTCCAAATCCCCATATCCAAACATACCCTAGGTTTTGTATAGTTCTTTACGATGAGAAAAAAAGATTTCGAGCAAGGAAAAAAAAGTTTTTGAACTCTTTGAATGATAACACTTATACCTAGACCTGGAAAACTGGTCAATCAGGTCGGGTTCGGGTTGGCCAGTTAGGTACTCATTGATTTCTGGTTAATTCAAGTCGAGTCGACTCGGATCATTTTGGGTTTGTTGGTCTAGTCTGATTTGTGTCAACCGAGTCGAGTTATTTCGGGTCGGGTCATTTTTGGGTCAATGACATTGACCTTGTAATTTTCGGGTAAGGAGCTAATCAAGTTTATTTTGTCCAAAAATTCATCCCCCATCCATTATGTCAAGACATCCCCATGAATGTAAAATCCCGACAATAAAGCATGATTCATTAGCTTAAAAGAACTACAATATAGGAAATGCAAGGAGGAATGACATTATGCAAAAGACAAATGGGTGGACACAACATCAAACTTTTACTTTCAATTTTCAAATTTTTAGATTAGATTTCTCATAACTAGACTCACTAAATTCCTCCCCCAAGCTAGAATACACATTGTCCTCAATGTGTGACACAAAGATGGACAAACAAAAACCAACAAGGAGAGATGGGATGACATATGCGGAAATAAAGGAAGGAAAGAAAACATACTAAGGTGTAAAAGCCTCCCCCAACCTAGCTTGAAAACGGGGTAGTCCAATCCAAGTAGCAAAGTACCTGCAAAATACAAGCTACTACAAATTAAAGCAAACTAAATGTCTAAATAAATGTCTAACTATTACAACCAAATTGAAATTGCAATTGTCCAAAAACTGTAAATTGACAAAAACTAATTTATTCTAATGAGTATCATTTGTCCTCTAAAAAGCATGTCAACTGCCTTAGACGTTGATCATATTCCTGTGCATGAGCAATACAAAAGCAAATGTAAGCAATTGATAAGATATAAGCATGAAAGATCAAAGGTAAGGAAGGATAAATCTTATCAAAATGCGCATTAGAGATTTCAAAGAGAACCACCATACTACTCCACTCGTCAGCAAGAGATGGAGCATCATGCTTAAGACCATAAAATAAACCGTTAGTGCACAAATTATCATTATAATTGGTCTCAAATTGGTATGAAAACTTAAGGTGGTAGGACTCATCAAAAATTGGGGGTTTATCCCACTTAATCTCTAAATTAGTAGCACTAAGTTTTCCAACAACCTTAAATGGATCAACTATATCCCATGTAAAAGGATTTGCAAAGGTTTCACATGACTCGGTCAAAACCTCATCCCTTTTTTTACAAACGGGCCCAACATCATCCATGGTAAGTGTGTCATCTACTACAAGGTCAATGTCATCAACATGAGTCTCTAAATGGTCAATTGGAATGATACTAGGGGGACTTTCAAGAGAGAAAGTAGGACCATCATCATCGTCATCCAATAATTCAAATTCATTAGGGAGAAAAGACTCACATTGGGAGGGTGGAAGAGCACAAGTAGTGATCGATCGCGCCATTTCTTCAAGCATTTGTTGGCAACGAACCAGACGCGCATGGCGTTCCTCTTCGCGTTGGGCTAGCATTTGTTGCATTTGTTGACAACAAGCAAGAATCGCATAACATTCCTCTTTGAAACCCGGCGAGGAAGGTTGTTGGCAAGCGACCTCTTGACATTGGGAAGCCATAAAATTCAAGAAATTACAAAGCTCCTCCCCTCTCTTGTAGTAGACACTACCACAACTCATGTAAAGAGCCAATTCTCGTGTCTCAAAATCCATGCTATTAAGTAGAACTTGACCCATGTAATCCCTATCAATGACTTGTCCGGGGGACATGAGATGATCACCATAGTTATAAAACCGGTTAAGATAGTCATGAAAAGGCTTGTCCTTGTGTTGTGGGTATAGGAATCCATGTTATTCATTATGTAAGGCCAAAATTAGATAGTTTCAATACCTGAAAAAGGAACTAAAACTACAAGGAAACCGTGAGAATAGTCTCAAGGAACAAGATTTCCTCGAGACAAAAGAAAAAAAGATGAAATTCAACAACTAATAGCAAACAAAACCGTGCTCCCCGGCAACGGCGCCAAAATTTGATAGGTTATGTCGCACAGCTAATCAAAGATAAATACCCTAGACACAAATGAATGTAGTAATAGGGGTCGAACACAAGGAGAAGGGAGTTGCTATACAAGTTGTTATGGGGTGAATCATATCAAAGTCGGTTATCGATTGGTTTGGTTGGGTTTATGAAACAACAACAATAATAAAGGAATAGTCTAGGGAGGTCGGGTCACACATGCAAATTATGTAAATGGTCAAGTCAAACTAGGAAACTGATAATAACGATAATTATTTAGGCTAAAGACACCCACCTCTCGATATTAGTGTCAACCATAGATCGGGTCCTAACGAACTCTCGCTTTGGCTAGGTCGATATACTAACACATGCTTAGTCTAATTCAATTTCGTGCCTCTCGACTTATAGAAATAATTAACGAATATAATCAAGGATTGTGATCAATAATCAAAGACTAACAATACAATGCAAGCATGTAATAGAAACAACTATTTGATATCATAACATCTCATTTCAACAATTGCAAATATTATTTATGCATGGCTTCCCTAATTCCCTAGACAAAGTAACTAATCTTGCATAATGATAACTAATCTAATGACAAATGATAAAGTAAACATGATAATTAACTAATAATGGAAATGACAAAGGAGGTAACAAAACAATATAATAAATAGAATTACCTTAACAAAGGAAATGAAACTTGGAATTGAAGAACACAATGGAACTAAATAACGTGCAAATGAAATTGTAATATAAATTGAAATACTTAAAGAAATTATTTGTAACAACTAATGAAAACTAAACTATTCTAAACGTAATCTAATGATTAATAATGTTGTGTAAAAGAGTGTTTTTTAGAGTGTATAATGATGTACAAGATGATAAAAAAGATGCCTCTAAGTGTCGAGGTCCCTCTCTTTTATATTGGGAGAGGGACTTGCAACGTATGCATTCACAGAGCCCAAACCCCGATCGGGGAATGGAAACCCCGATCGGGGGGGTTTCAGTAACCCGGATATATTTGCTTAATTGCTCCATTAAATGCTTGAGAAATCCTATGATATGCCTTTAAGCTCCTTAATTCTCCGGTTAATTGCATAGTTTGGCATTCCATGAGCATCCAAAGAGCATCCCTATGTTGAGTTGTGGACTCCTTAAGTTGGGCTTCTTTTTGGTTTCTCATTTGTACACCAAACCATTTTACAAATCCTCATGCATGGACTTATCATTTCTCATAGTATCCTTCCATGGTCCATCTTGCTTCCATTTTAGCTTAGTAAACTTTGATGCTTGCTAATGTGCTAGAAAAAAGCCTCTAAATGCTTAGATTCCTACAAAATGTAACAAACACAAGTAATACACCTAGAACACGTAATTAGCTCACAAATATACTAAACAAAGTATAATAATCAAATAAACCGAGTTAAACTAGGGAGTTAAACTATATATAAAATGGACTCATCATGGAGGATTCATATGTATAAAATTAACCATCTTCACTATTTTTCTTTAAACAATGTATGTATTCTGCTTTTGAATCTATTCACCTAAGATTTAGTCATAAGTTGCTAAAAAGAATGGGATAAAATTATCTTACATTAAAATTATCTTATATTTATAAAATTGAATCTAAAATATTATTAGTATGATTCGGGAAATAAATATTTGAGAGTATGCCCCTCTAATGTAATTTATATATCAATAATCAATAACACTCAAAAAGATCTGAAAGCAACATACTATGATAATTTGCGAACACTTATAAAGATCTTATTTTATCTTTATTTTACTGATGTGGGACATGTTTTGCACCCTAATAGTACTCAAATTATCATATGTAGTGTGAATGGTTGACTATATATACTACTCCGTCCTTGGTATTATATATGTACACGAATAACATGATGGTACATCTCGACCTACCCGACTTGGACAACCATCTCAGCTGCGTATAGCTTGCTCGTCCGTATCTACTAGTATTCATAAGTTTCACACTGCAATCAAGCAACAAGGTTACCTACTTGCAGGCTCCTACAGTCAGAGAGTATGTTGAAGTAACCGCGAAATAAACATGACTTTTTTGCACTATTCAAAGTGGAATCGTTGAAGAGCAATCTACTATGTTTGACGCATAACATGAAAAATATTATAGCACAGAAATGCATTCATAATTAACTGTCACGGAATCCAAGCATCAAATCATCAAATGTTAATCAGGATTCAGGATGTTATAACATTATTGAAATTGCAAATTTTAACAAACAAAGTACAATGTACAAAGCGAAAACAATATACTGTATAATAGAAACGAGACCTAACCTTTACCATACATGACAGATAACTGAGAAGAGCCATCAAGGAGGCTAAAAGTGTGATGTTATCATGCTAACCAGCATGACCCAGAAACCCGTGAAGCTGATTGAAAATACATATTTTCTTACCAACTCTTAGTCTAATACTATTCCCAATATCCTCCCGCAATCGTAAAGGCAGTACGTAATACGAACTTTACGATTGGAGAAATACAAGAAACCCGGATTAAAATTGTCTTCATCTCTTAATTTTGATCTTCCTTCAAAAAATTTATCATCTTCACAAGGTGGTAAGATAAACGAGTATAAGACTCGCTAGACGATATTTTTAATCGAACAAGAACGTTGAGCTTTTAGGACTTGTCGAAAATAAAAAACAAATTTGTAGGAACACTAATCGGACCTAACAAATTTCAACAAAACGAAAAGTTATCCGTTAATTTCATTTTGTGGAGAACACTAAGTTTTTCGAACTCCAAAGTTTGGGGCGTAACTAGACCTGGCAAAAGCAACCCGACCCGTTGACCCGACCCAAATGACCCGACCCGTGACCCGAAATTAACCCGAACTACAACACCCGAATGTGACCCGAAACCCGATTGGACCCGCCCCGACCCAAACATGACCCGATCTTTCTTGACCCGTAACTGACCCGACCCGAAAATAACCCGATTCAAAATCACTCAACCCGAAAATGACCCGACAAAACATAGCTTTAATTGAACCAAAAAGACTTAAAATGGTCATTTGTATCTTATTCTTTTACCCGAAAATGACCCGACCCGAAATAACCCGACCCGGTTGATCCGAAACGGACCCGACAACAAACCCGAAACAAACCCAAAACCCGAAATAACCCGACCCGACCCGAATTAACCCGAAATCAACGAGAGACCCGATCTGACCCGACCCGAACTGGCCCGACCTGAACCCGATCCGATTGACCCGTTTGCCAGGTCTAGGCGTAACACGCCATTATAATTTGGTGCCACCTTGATCAAATTTGATTTTTTTTTTGTATTTCAAGATCTATCCAAACTGAAAGAGAATATAGGATTTGTGTTGGGAGGTTTTTGTATCTTTTAGTAGTTCTTTTATTGATTGAAACCATTCGAGGTACTATTGAGGTAGAGAACAAAGTATCAAACACACTTCTTCATGATATGAATAAATCATCATATGGATATATTATAAAGGTTATGTATTATATGAATGAATGAATATTACATGAGAGTTAATACATCTTATATAGGAAGAGAGAATATTAAATAAGGCTAGTAATATATGAATCCGTTTTTAAAATAATGTTGAAAAAATAAAAATTATCGTTTTGGGTCGGCCTAAAAACTATTTATCGTTTTGGTGTCCACGTAGGCTCGGGATTTGCGAGTCAATGTCAAGGCTGTCTCTGTTGTACATATGAGGCAGAATTGGATTTATGTTAGCACAGAGACACGCCATTCCGAATGGCGTGTTTCCATCTCAAGACACGCCATTCTCAATGGCGTGTCTATTCAGCAAATTTTTTTTGTCTAAAGCAGAAGCTCCTGCTATATGGCATAAGACAGACACGCCATTCGCATTGGCGTGTCTATTGAAAAAGACATGCCAATCTGAATGGCGTGTCTTAAACACAGTATTTTTTTTGCATAAAATCAGACGGCCATCTTCCCTTCCTCCCTCATTATTTCAAACACTTTCTCCCTCTACCCCTAAAAACCGACACCTTCCTCACCTCACCTCATACTTCATCTCACCTCAAACCATCTCACAATTCATCTCCGGCGTGTCTCTCACCTCGAATCTTTCAATTATTAATTATAATTCCTAATTAGCAAAATAATTACATCTCCTTTCAATTTTTGTAGTTATTTGTTTAGATTTATGCAATTTTTCTGTTTTAACTGATTTAAATGTTGTTAATTTTGTTGTTATTGTTGTTTTTGTGCTTAAATCAAGTTATTGTATAGAAATTTATGCCATTGCTTGAAAAACCCCAAATCTTCAAGCCCTAGATTAGTGTTTTGGGTATAATTTTGGTTTAGTTATGTCATTGTTGTTTAAAAAACCCCAAATCAAGATACTATATAGAAATTTATGCCATTGTTGTTAATTTTGTTGTTATTATATAGAAATTTGTGTTTTCGGTATAATTTTGGTCTAGTTATGTGTTTTGGGAATAATTGGACAACTAATTGCTGATTTATACTAAATGTGTTGCATTTTTGTTGTATAGAATGGAAATTTGTGATTATCCTCTTGAGTAGGTCTTGCTTGCGACGGATCGGATCTTGCGACGGGTATTTTGTGAGAGGAAATGGGTAGAGGGGACAAGGTGGGCACCCCCCATGTGCTCTCCACTCACCCTTAATGGGTATTTTGTGAGAGAATATGGTATCCGTCTTAAGCTTGTGACGGATAGTGTCCGTCACAAATGAGAATTTGTGTATCCTCTTATGTGTTATTGAGATGGAGAGGTAGTGGATCAAAATGGGTATGTTTGCAATAAAGGAGGGAATCAATGTTTTATTTTAGCTAGTACAAAGATGACATATTTGGAATTGTTGAAGAAATATATAAGGGAATTGGCATTCAAAGTATGAGTACTCAATTGATTGTGAAAATGAAATTTCCAAGTTCCGGGTGTTTTAAAGTTGTACCACTTAATAGTGAGGGAGCCTTTAAAGCATTATGGGAAAGTGTTCGTCATTCAAATGCTCCGTCAATGGACATATTTGTTGAAGTTTCCACAAGCCAAATTGTGACCCCTACACCAACTATTCCTCTTAGGCTAGATGATGTTGGTCAATTTGTATCTCTTGAATCTAATGATGTAAATGAGGGGGAATTTGATGGTAACTTAGAGGATGATAGTTTGATGAGGAGTTCGCCACACTTGATGAGAATTTGATGGTAATTGAGGAAGATGGTGATGATGATCTTGTTTTTGCTAGTGCACCAATTGTTGAGTTTAATAAGGTTGATCCATTAGATGAGGATGAATTGAATAGTTGGAAAACATGGGAGAGTATGGTTCGATATGAAAAAGGGAAAGAGTTTGCCGTTGGACAAGTCTTCACAAACAAAGCTTCAATAAGTGATGAGGTGACATTTTATAGTGTTCAAGCAAATCAATTTTTCAAGGTTGCCGAATCAAAGCCTGACACTGTCACTTATAAATGTGGTTCCCTCAGATGTAGGTCACACTTAGCTATGCACAAGGGGTTTTTGGTAAGTGATCGTGTAGTTGACTTCATTAGGGAGTCTCAGTTTTACTTTATCCATAGAGTAGTAGGTTTAAAATTTAATGTAGATTTCATAACTGCTTTGGTTGAGAGATTTTTTTTTGGATGAAGAATCTCACCGGTGGGTACCAAGAATTATTAACCACTTGTAAGAAATCGGAAACGTATTTAGAGACCTCAAGAAAGAGGCTATGATACCATGTTAAGAGATAATATGAGGGAATGAATTGTATTGATTTATCATTGAAGAAGCATCCAATTTATACAAGAGTTGCCAACCCAAAAGACCATTGGAAAACGTAACAAATGAATGCTATCAAATGAATACTAAGACCATCCCCAAACAAGGTCATGAGGGAGGTCATGACCTTGTTGGGTCACTTTAAACACAAATTAACACCATAATTAGCATGACCTTTGGTGACCCATGACCTCTTGGAGGTCATCCCATGACCTCAAGGAGGTCACCCCATGACCTTGGTGACCTTGTAGGTGGCATTTTTTGATTGGTTGTTTGGTTTGAGTAGGGTAGAGAATGTGGGAAATTAAATGATTGAAAAGGTTGGAAAGTGAAAAATGATTGGATTGGTGACCTAGGTCATGACTTTCTGCTTGGGAGGGTGTAAATGGGTCAAGATAATTATGGGGTGATTAAGATTAAAAATGGATGGTGACCTAGTTAGGGTGATTTTTGCTTGGGGATGGTCTAAGCTACTGTAAATTCCAAGTGTTCATTGGTTGATGTGGAATCACCTAGGGACCGGCCTAACAGTTAACCATCTTGTTCTTGACAGGTCTCGATATTCCAACCTATTATACCACCCGCTTTTAGCATGAGATAGCAAACGGGTAAATCTCTCCTCAGTCTTCCTATTAACCACCCTGGTCCTCAATAAATAAACGTGTAGGAATGTTGGGAGTGTCGACACGCGACAGCAAGTGTTGTGATGATCACTAGTATAAGGTAATTCTTTTCTTCCACAAGATCGCTCACCCCCTTTCGATATGTTTTTAAAACTGGTTTTTCAGTACGAAAGTAAGAGGTTTAATGAATTCAAGGATCCGACAAAGTAGGTCCTACGTCTGGACCCCAAACCTAGGTCTGGACGTGAAACCGTCACGCCTCGACCTAGGTCTGGACGTGATTGTTCCATGCCCAGATCCAATCGACCCATATATTTTTTTTTTATTTAAAAAAAATTCCGTCTTTCCGTAAGTCAAATTCGTCGTTATTGTTTTAAAAAAATATAATCTCCGTCTTTTCGTAAACTAAATTCGTCGGTGTTGTTTTTAAAAAATATATTCGTCAAAATTTCGTGAGTTAATTCCGTGAGGTTTAATGAATTCAAGGAACCGACAAAGTAGGACTTACTATTTCAGGTTTAGTAACAAAAAAATACCTAAGACATCGAACAATCTCGTCCATGTTCAATTTGTGAATCTTATTGCTTACTTCAATTGTCTTACTAGATAACCACCCTACAAGACTACAGTATGTCTTAATTCTAAAATGGTGTCGACCTTGTACATAAGCCTCGTATTACGTTTTTTCAACCGCTAGTACAAATAAACCTATGTACAGCAGCATAAGTTCTGTTTAGAAAGAACCTCCAGCCGATTACATATGCTCCCGTTAAAACTGAGCCTTTTAAACATCGGGTTGATGCTGTTATTATTTTTTGTAGGTGATTAAAGACCAAATATAAACATGTTTTCAGGGCGGAAACAGAATAACAATGGAAAAGATGCCAAGTAAACCATATTTGATAAACCACCTCTAGCTGGTTTTTGGAAGCGACATCAGATCAGAGAACTGAAGAGCACCCGATTTATCAAACTAGAGCATGTTATGCTTGCAAAACAAATTATCAGCCTCAAATCTGCACACAAAAACATGATATCGCTTCTGAAACATTAACAGGTTTTGTTTCCCAGTCACTGAAGTAATAAACCGTACATTCTATAATCATGGTACTCAGATAGTTCAGACCTATGTGTCGTATTGCTATAGGGCACTGCTGTACGCTACGAGTAAGCTTGCTATTTGTTTGTCCGTCGAAATCTACAGCTAATTAGAAGAGCTACACAACTCAGACAATTGAGGCTGGCATAAGACTTGCCAAGTGGCCAAGTTTCACCTTGAGTTCTTAGCTGGATTGAGAGTTGAAAACAGTCATCACCGACTTGTGCAAATAGGCCAAATCTCCGAGTTCTCTGAGGTTGAAACGCAGCAGGATGTTCTCTGGTGGATCAGACGCAAAGCACAAAAGAAATGCTGGTGCCACCAATGCCGCCTTCTTCAGAAACTCACGATCAGGCCACTGAAAAAACGCACGGTGCTTCTGTTCCTCTGTCAGCCCCCTTATTCCGTTCAACTACCAAGCAAAACACCATCAGAAAAATGAATGTTTCAATAATATTAATCAATATCGTATCATCTGATATTCTTACCTTATCACCACGCTTATAATGGTATATCCACTTTCTTCTATTTATAGCGATCTTCAAGTTCTCCTTTGACATATCTACTAAAACTGGTACATATAAATCAAGCAATCAAGTTCTGAAACAGTTGCCAAACACATCCTTCACCCATTCTTTTCTTTGTTATAAAAATATAATGAAGAAAATGTATACCTAACTTGGAGTCGGCAGCCTCATATTCTTCGATCATCTGCTTCAAGTCTTCAGACAGTATAACAGCCTCACAGGCGTATGTGATATCGGGGAACTTTACGTCAGAGACTTCCTGATCAAGAAATTCCTCGGAAAATTGTGTAGGAGGATCACTTCCTGAACCCAATCACCAAAAGTATATACATTAATCATATCTACTTCCATTCTGTCGCATATATCAACTGATAACCTTTTAACATATCCTATCATCCCGCTAATCTATATACAAGGGCAGATATAAGCAATAACTAAATGACTTGCGGTCTTATAGAGAAAGGGTGACTGTTTTATTGAACAAATTTGGTAACTTTATCAAGAAAATTGTTCAATCAATCAAATATTATTGCATCATCATTTACTTTCATGAATAACAAGGAGTATGAACTGTAACTCAAAAAAACTTGTTAATAATCCTAACCTAATCATCCGCTATTATAAAAATAAAGAACAAGAATTATGCGATAAATGTAACACGTACAAAACAAGAACATTCGACATTTATGAAGGTATCCAGCGAAAGAAACAGAGCAACTAACAAAATTTGTTACGAAATCAAAAGCCGAAAGTAACAAGAAAAGTAGTTAGAATATACCGAATGAAAAGAAGATTAGATTACAGGAATCAAGATGATGAATGGTAATGGTATCTTCATCATGAGCATTAACAAGATTGTCTAAAATGTGTTTCAAGTTAACAAATTTCCCGATCATAGGCGTGGTGCATTCGAAGTCGATCAAACCGGTGGGCTTCAACCATAATTGAGCGGCTGTGGAGTTATCGGAGTTACCCATAGTGATCTCCAAACCAACTTCCCCAACTTCGATCATTCCGAACCCACTTGGATTAAAATGTTCTTCACACAGACATGCCAATGTTTGCTTCAGTATAATTGCAGGGTGTACTTTGAAACTGAAGGTTTTGATTGCCTTTGAATCATCATTAAGGGGAGTTGGGATTTCTTGGGATGTTTCAGCAATGGAAGATGGGTTTTGTTTCGGAGGGTCGATAGTGGATTCCATGGGGTTTGAGTTTTGCTTGGAATGTTCATCAATGGAGGTTGGATTCATATTTTCTTTAGTTAGAATAATGGCGGCAAAACAAGATTCAGTTGTGTAGTTAGTTTGTTACTTTTACTGCTGAATTACTAACACTTTGTTTATTTTTGATCTCGTTGCTATCTTTACTTTATATTTATATACGAATTACTGTATATGATATGATGTTTATAACGATTTTGTAATTTTTCTTTTCTTTTTTCCTTTTTTTTGCTGGATGCAGAGAAAGTTGGATGTATTTATTTAACTAGGCAGTGGTTTCAAGCAAGCTTTTGTATCAGCATTGGCTTTGTGTTTTGAGTTGCATTCATTGGCGGATCTTTGAGTAAACAATAAGGGAGCCGAGGTTTCAATTATTGACTTTGTGTGCGAATATTTAAGACTCAATCATCGGGTCAAGGGGGGCGGATTGATAGCTGTCCACGATAAAATGAAAAGCTAGCAGTGTCAGACTGTCAGACCCCTCCCGACATTGTAAAATGTAAATTTGGGATGATAACCGGCAATATAAACAAAAATGAAGGACCCAAACTGGACAAGAGTAATATTATGCTATCTAACATCCTCCCTTGCTTGATCCATACTTTTGTTGGAGCCGCAATTGACTCTATATTAAAGGACACGTCCCGGAAACCCTCCAACCTAAATAACCGAATAAAAATTGACTCGAATAGCGATTTGAAATGGAACATAAATTTATCTTTAAGTAACAACTAAAAACAAAAGAAAACTTACTACATGCAATTTTAAAGGACGCAACTCATACCATAAAAACCGCGCTTGAACTGACGTTTATGTGAAATGACGAGATAACCCCCCATCCGTGACAAATTCGAGCATGTAGTGACTTAACAAGACCCAAACCTGAAGTACAAATATACCCCAAATAACCCAAGCCGAACTTAGCTTACCCGACCCATCCACTCCAAATAAACCGTTTGTCGGGTCTAGTAGCACCCGCATTTAACTGAGCTTTTAGAAAAACAGCAGCACTAAAGAGGTTGTTGCTTTTAAAGCGGAAAACAGCACCAAAACAATCCTCAGAAGTCAGGTCGAGAGTTGGTCGAGCCATCTATGTTTTATATGAACAAAGCGACACAATCATCTTATATTTTGGAAGTTAGTAATCTAACAATCTTGATGGGACCTAAGTTTAGCAGATGTGTAGTCTCTTGGACCAGAGAACACCTGTTTCTCGAATTTTGTAGTCAGTCAGTGCAAGAAAGCCTTAAGCATCTGGTAGCACATAGCACATAAATCCACACAGCAGTTGGTTAATAATACACCCGTTCTCTTCAAGATCTTGGCCACTCCTGTGACGGCTGGACGCTATAAAACACAGATACTTCTCATCCAAAGCATCCATCTACCTGGTAATCAAGCCTATATACCTCCTCGCCTGATCAGTTTACACTCAAATCCTCCATAGTCGAGATACCAGCAAATGGTAAACAATATAAACATAGAAACTCTGTTGATAACCTGTTTAAAGTAACGTGTACATTATAATTACAACGAAACACATCAGGATATCCGTGATGAGCCAACCAGTACAAAACAATACAAGTATCATACTCCTCTAGGATTTAGGTTAGATGTATTTCACTAGTACAACTATTGTATTAAATGCCAAATTACTGTATCTATGATTTGGTTTCAAACACTGATCAAACCTTACAGGCAAAAGAAGTACATCATCCAGCGTACTGTTATTCATAACTTGCGACAAAAAAATTGTCAAGCCACACAAAAAAGCACAACACACTTGTCTTTGAACTTGCCAGCCACATGTGATTCCCACAACGCCAATGAAAAACCGCTCCAGCAGAGATTACGAACAAGAACTCCAGACATTTCTTACTGTAAATCCATTGAACAAACAAATGAGCTAGTAAATACTGAATAATAAACAAAAGATCACAGTACAAGAAATCCACCTAACTAGAAAGTTCAATTTTTCCAGTAGTTTCTACTGAATATGATGAGAATATTTTCGAAGTTTGAAAGCACCTGTTACCTTTGCACAAGGAGATGCCATATAGCTGACCCTCAAATTATATTTTAAACTATAACAAAAACTACAACAGATGCAGTTAATCAAATGCTGAAAACTAACCAGCCTGAACTACTTGAAAGGCGTGATATCTTTAAGGAGAAATAAACACAATTATCTAACCCACGCTCACTGTCTCTCCTACACGTAGCACAGACGCTAGGACTCCTCGCCTTAGCTTGCGTAATAACCAGAAAGAATTCATCAGCACTGATTTTTACGAGAGCGAAAACCAAGGGATCTTCACCTCCAAATCCTTCTCTTGATAACTGTTGTCCATTACTCTTGTGACTTTTGACGCTACGGCGCTAAAATGGACCATAACACTATTTTATTAGGGAAACTTGCCTAAAAACCATCAGTGGCTATCTTGGTAAAATCAAATA
The DNA here is from genome assembly GCA_022085475.1 of Heliosperma pusillum. Taxonomy (NCBI): domain Eukaryota; kingdom Viridiplantae; phylum Streptophyta; class Magnoliopsida; order Caryophyllales; family Caryophyllaceae; genus Heliosperma; species Heliosperma pusillum. Next base: position 16,442 of record JAIUZE010003074.1, on the reverse strand, counting down.
GATATATATAATTACAAACTTACATGTGAAACAAAGTATCTAGATTCTATACTGGTCTCTTTCATGCCCATCATGGCGTCATGTCTAAAGAATCCATTCAAAGCCCGAAGGCATAATGCACATCAGTAACAGGATCCTTCTCTCAATAATCACCAAAAAAACTCCTTCCAATTCTCAAAGTATGTCCCATATTCCTTTTTTTGGTCTATTCACTATAACTGCCCCCATTTCTTTCTTGAGTAAGCTTTTGCTAGTAAAATCACTACTTTATTGGTGAGACCCGCTACCCCACTCACAACCCTAATCCTTGTGCAAAAAGCAAATGGAGCATTTCCAAAGAATAGGAAGTAGTAACTGATAGATGAACCATCTCAACCAAAACCTTAAGGTTCTGGTTGAGGCCCATATATTATAGTTATATTCTATTATGCCCCCTCACTCGAATGCTCATTGGGCTTGAAGAGTGATTGGTTAGTGCACAGGCCCCCCATACCATGTGCCGGGTTTTTCCATTTGGTGAGTTTGTGAGATATTTGGGGCTGTCAGGGTTTGAACATGTGACCTTCAGTCACTCTGGCTCTGATACCATGATAGATGAACCATCTCAACCAAAACCTTAAGGTTCTGGTTGAGGCCCATATATTATAGTTATATTCTATAGGTTCTAGTTGAGACCCATATATTATAGTTATATTCTATTAGTAACAATCTTATTGGCTTAGAAAATGTAGCCTAATGAAACTACATGAAATTGTGATTTGTTTCTTGACCAATAAATCATATGACTTTGAATTAATTCGAGATCCACAGGTACAACTTAGGAGTCATAAGAGACACGACTAGAAAAAAAGGTTCCCTGGCAGCGGGCACACAGCTGACTCGCACTGTCGAAGACTGAGCAGCTTATAGCCTTAAACTAAATGGAAGAGGTAATACCCCACTGGTAAGATAAAAACAATCATACAATCCGGATTGACAGATACATTGTGTCTCCCACAAAATGACACAGACATTAGGACACAAGCAGCACCCCATCTAGTCAGCTGAAGCGTGAAGGCACACTAACATTAATTTAACAAAAGCCAAATCCAACAAAAAGCCCATAATTTACCAAGATCTCGTCCTCCAAATTCTTCTAGTCAAAACTGTACACCATGCCTCTTATGACTTTGACAATGAAAGCTCCAAAATAGAACACGTGTTTTATTTTACTTATCTTTAGAGAAGAAAAACTATATTGTTGGGGAGGCTAACAAGGCAATCATTCCAAATATTAATAAAATCACAAAAGCTATACAAACTTAATTGCAAAACAAATTATCTGAGTTGTAGAGAATGCCTTTTCTATGCTCATTATTTATATAGAGGTCTAAATATTAATAAAATCACAGAAGCTATACAAACTTAATTGCGAAACAAATTATCTGAGTCGTAGAGAATGCTGTTTTATACTTTTATGGTCTTGATTTATATAGAAATCCAAAATTTGATAAAATCACACAAGCTATACAAACTTAATTGCCAAACAAATTATCTGAGTCACAGCCCAAAGCAATAGAGTAAAACCATTAACAGTAGACCAAGCAAGAGTAAAAGTTCCCAATGGCTTAGAAAATGCAGGCTCATGCAGCTATAATAAGTGCTTACTCTAAGTTAACACAATCAGCTGTGCCTCGACTTTTTTAAAAAAAAAAAAACTGAGTGTGATGTTCATTCAACTGCCAAAAATCCTCCTCACTCAGCTTCCTATCTAATCATACGATGGGTAATTTTCAGTTTCAGCTCTGGCAAACGGTCGCAAGAAGAGATTCGTAAAAGTTTCAGGGGTTATAATGTTATATTATGACATCTGAAGGTGTAATCAAGGAAAAAGGCGCCTTAAAAGCAATTACTCCGCACGCCCCAACTAAAAGTAGTTTCAAAAAAAAAAATGGCAATGATTTTTTTTTAAAACAAAAAAAATACACGAGAACACTTTAAGTTCCCTAACTACAGTGATTTCACATTGGGAGTGTCAACAAGATGGGGAGCAGTATGTTCAGCAGTACTTAACAAGGGGTCGTTTGGGAAATCACTTTTTACTTTACTAGATGTAAAAAGGGGCCAGTTATTTTGAGATAGACTAAAAGGAAAATGGGGACAGTATATATGGAATGGAAGGAGAATTAAGCTTTATTAGCTTGGTACAGTCATGGTGTGATAAAGTAATGTCGTGATGAGTTTGAGTTCACTAACCACTGAAAACATAACATATGTGTTTTCTTAACCATGACTGGGCCTTTATTAAATGATTTTGAGCTCCTAACATAGGGCTACATAATGAAGTATTGCAACACCGAGCTAGGTGGAGAGAATTAGCGGAGAGAAACGTAGAAATAACAAATTCTTTTAGGCCTTGTTTGGATACTAATAACAAATTAAGCTTTATTAGCTTGGTACAGTTATTTGTTTGCTCCAAATCTTTTCTTTGTTGTAGGGGAACACTTTGTCTTGTAGGAGGGAGATGGAGGGATCCATTTTCCATCCCCTCCAAATCCCTCCAACCTCATTTTGCTATCCATATAATGAAAATTGTCACACTCCAAATCACTTCCCTCCCTTTCCTTCCAAATCCCCTTATCCAAAACAAAGCCTTGGGTATTTGTCACGTTGGTCAAACTCCCGGCACTTTCTTAATTTGGTTTTGTAAGTCTAATTGCTTTGAAAATAATACTACTAGAAAAATGCAAATCAGACTACCAGAGAGGCATCGATAGAGTTCCCCAATAGGCCCGAGGTTATTAGCAAAACTGCCAGTCTTTACATAATGATAAACCTCAATTAGCTCACCATCACTAGACAAGTACATTTATTTCCTCAAGTACCAATGTTTAATACTAATCAACCATCTCCCCAACATGTTCATGTCTTGACTAATCTGACTGGAGTATCAGTCCAAAGCAATCGCAAGTGTCAAGAGACCATAGGAAGGAAGAAAGCATTTTTAAAATGATGCTGAAAAAATAAGTATTTGTGGTTTTGGGTCGTGTTTAAAACTATTTATCAAAATGGTGTCCACGTAGGCTCGGGGTTTCAAAACCTGAAATACAGAACAAACACGCCATTGGGAATGGCGTGTCTTTAAATTTTTTTTGTTTTTTTTTTCAAAAAAAAAACTTATTTTTTTTTTAAAAAAAAAATTGTACTGTTCACAGACACGCCATTGGGAATGCCGGGTTTTCTTAGAAAACCCGGCATTCCCAATGGTGTGTTTACTTTTAGTCCATTTTTTAAGTTTGCATTTTCCTACTCACTAGAAACACGCCTTTGCCAACGACGTGTTTCCTCCGTGTTTTTGGTTCGAGAAATACTAGCCTACGTGGACACCATTTTGATAAATAGTTTTAAACCCGACCCAAAACGACAAATATTTATTTTTTGAGCATTATTTTAAAAATGCTTTCATGAAGGAAGCGGTTTTAAAGATTGTTGTGCAAAACGCTCTTCAACAGTAATACTCCTTGAGAAGTAAGATCGCACGACACCAAGTACAAGAGAACTAATATCGCATTACAAAAGCTAACGATGCAGTTAAAGCTGGAAACTGAATCTTAGAGTAGAAGCAAAAGTTAGAATGTCGATAGTTTTACCTAGGATGATTGATTTAGTCACTCTGTCATTTGGCTTCTCCTTGCAATATCTAAGAATTGCATCGTGTATCTCTTCTTCAATATCTAAGAATTGCATCGTGTATCTCTTCTTACACACATTCCACAGCATTGGCTTAAGTTCGATGTCTAGGAACTAGGAATGTTTATCTTCGTGTTCCCTTCTTCAGTTCCACGGAGTACTAAACTAGATTCTAGTCGTGTAATATGTAAGACGGCTTCTTTCAGTTTTATGCGCTTTATTTAACGCTAGCTACAATAATTACGTTGTCCGGAGTAACTTGTAAGGTTAGGACGAACTTAAACTAAGGTAACTAATCACTAGAATGTTTGTTAGCCTCATAACTTTTACTAAAAATCTTCTAATTAGAAATAAAATCATCAAACTATTTAATTAAGCTACCTGATGTTTATCATTCACATACAGCAATTAATTATCCAAGAATTAAAGCAAGTAAACAGTAAACAGTAAACAGCATGTACCAGCTCAGGCTAAAAGTAAACCGATTAGAATTAGGGAAAGTTTGAGACGGAAATTACAAGAAGAAGAGGAAGACGGAAGAAAGCGTGATCAATGTTCTTTACGGCGAAAGGTAAATTGAGGTTGCTGTTTCTCAGTAGCTAATCTGAATATCCAGTATACCTATACCAACAAATAGAGTAACTATTATGATGAAGATGATGAAGATGAAGAATAATTGAAGGAGTAATTGAAATTACCAGAGCAAGAACATGAGCGGCGATAAGGAGGACGACGAGTAATGGGACTAAATCCAGAATCCATGAGTTGCTTGTCATTGCTTGTTTCGCCATTTTTCTTACTTGCTCTCACATCAACTCCTCTCCAGATTGCATCCAACTAACACTCTCGCGCTCTCGCTGCCTGATTGGGCTAACAACAAAACTTGACTTAATTCGAACCGCCTCAACTCGACCCGCTTATATACCCTAAAATTGAGAGGAACTAAAAATCGACTTGATCCGACTTGAGGTTAAACCGCTAACTATTATCAACCTTATTTGTCTCAAATTTGACCTAAATCTACTCGGGTTGACCTATAATCTGATATTAACTCAACCAAATTTAGGACCAGGTCACGGATTAGCATAGTTATGATTCAAATAATTGTTCATCGACATGTCATCTTTATTGATTTCACAAAAAAACTACTATGAATACACTTAGTATATTATTTACATGAAATTACCAATCCAAAAATAAAGCCATAACTTTTTTTTGAATGGTTATGCCTTTATTTTTTAATAAAGGCATAACTTATATAATTCATTGATAACTTGCAGGGTGGATCCAGGAACGCAGTGGATGCACTTGTCTGCAATATTTATATTTATTTATGTAATATTTTAAGCAAGAATTAACAAATATTTAGTGGTACAGTGGTTAGTAACTCACTTTCAATCATATTGGACATAGGTTCAAATCTTATACTCCCTCCGATCCAGACCAATGGTAACACTTACCTAAAACGGACGATCCACACCAATGGTAACATACCTTATTTGACCCACTACATTACCAAGTTATCCTTCTACCCCTTTCATATTTACACAAAATGCCATTGCATGACCCCACAATTAAACCCACAATTAAACCCACAATTACATGGCCCACCTACCTTTTCCTTTTTTACCCCTCATTTTTCCACATTTTCATAAATACTCCAATTTTCCCCATGTTACCATTTGTGTGGATCGGAGGGAGTATAACTTTCAATCATATTGGACATAGGTTCAAATCTTATATAACTGATACTATTTCACATTTATCTTATTTAGTCACAAGTGTGTGTCAAACTTTAGTCATACATTTTCAAGGTTGGAGACTTGTAGTTTAATGTTGTGACATTTAAATACCCTCATATATATTACACTTATTATAAGATGGAGTACATTATTATACATTCAAATAATTTGTATTTAACATGAACAAAGTATTATATTATTGAGCTTCAATTTTTCGAATTATATGACTGAATGTTGTCCTTTTACAGTAAAGAATTAAATACTCACGGTTTATATGTTATTTATATTTACTCGAATTTTCTAATCTTTTAATTTAGTTTTTTTACTTTAGCCTCACATTTTTTCCCATCGCCGAAATCATTGTTCTTGATTTGCACCCTCTATGTTCTGATAACCCCGTATGGTACTAACTCAAACCAAAGCTACCTCATTCATCATCGATAATGATCTCCGACAATAACAATCATGAACTATGAAGAACCCGAGCCTGCTATTGAAGTGATAGACTCGACCTGTTATAGCCCGACTAGCTTAGCCCGACCCATAATTGATCAAAGTGAGTTAACTGTCACCTCTAGCTAACAATAAGTTTCCCCATCTAATATTGAGCATGAATTTAAAAAAAATGAGAGGAATCCACTATACACTTGATCCGAAGGCTAGAGTCGTTGACGTGGCTAATCTTTACCTAGTTTTTATTCTCTAATCGGCCCTATTTTGAATAACATTTAGGCTAATTACAGTCATTTATCGTGTCAAATGCTTGATATTTGCTATTACTTGCTATTTTACCTTCTTATGTAGAAAATGAAAGATGATTTTGCCATGTCTTAGCAAACAAATGAAGGCTTTTTGACATCCTTGACGGTTAGTCATCTGGTCCAAGAGAAAAGGACACAAGACAAGGACCATTCGGTCCTAATCTAAGACAAAACAAAAAAAGGAGAAGCAAAGGGCCATAGCTCAGAACCCAGAGCTGACCTAGCTCGGCTCGAGCTGGATGTCGGGTTTTGGTCAGCTCGCCCGAGCTGGCCTAGCTCGGTTTGAGCTGCACCTGACATCGTAAAAAAAAATATCGATGCCTCATCCTCTGAGCCTAAGATTAGTATAAATAAGATAGTTGGGGATCTAATCAAGGATCTCATCTTGTATTAGTGAACCCTAGATAAAACTTGATCTCTTGTAATTATAAACTAGATTAATTTACCTTACAAAACTCTCAAGTTGGTTAATCTTTTCTTAATCAAGCTTTAATTATTGGTTAATCTTTCTTGTTCTTGGTTTATATGAAGATTGGGTGACAACTTTCTTCCTTATATTTTGGGTTTCTTATTAATTCACATCTACTTTTGCTATCTAGTTGGTACAATAATCCTTAATCTATCTTAATCGTTTGTTAATCACTTTCATTAATCATGTTATCTTATGTTTGTGTTGATGTGTCTTAATCTCCATGATTAGTGAGTAGTGTATTAGTTAGGGTTAATGGGGGTTTATGAGAGATGATTAGAGGTTAAATGCATGATTAACTAGTCTTAAGTTTATTTGTTGAGTTCTGTTTTAACTAATGCAATTTAAGTGTTTGATAAAATGTGTGAACTAGACTTTTCATGTTTTAATTTGTTGAGTGTTAGTGTCCTCATCTAAGATCGAGAGCCATAGGAGGGCAAGGACTTGCATTATGTTGGTGGTAAGAGTAGGTGTAGGCGAGAGCTAGCCTATTCGATATAGGTAGGGGTGTAAGACGATCGAGAGTATCAACTCATAGTCCGACTCAACCCTATGAATAACCTAGGATAGTTATCATGCACCCCTTTATCTACCCCATATGCACCCCTTAGTCTAACCTAGGATAGTTATTATGCTCCCTAGTTTTCCCTCTTAATTGATTACATTTTGCTTAGTTTACCTTTTGTTTGTTTATATGTTCGCTTAGTTCACACCTTCTCAAACCCAAATTTGTGACAACTTGCACATGAGACTTAGTCATCCCATTGCAAATGGTCAAACTCTGACCAAAATGTTGTGCTTGGCAATTTTTTTTAAATGTTGTGTTTGACAAAATCTTTTTTTAAAGGTGGAAAAAATTAAAGATTGTGTTTGACAAAAAAATCCAAAATAAAGTAAAGATGGAGGACTAAAAAGAAGAAGAAGAGCACCGAGGATGTGTTTTGTACAAAAAAAAGGAAGTGAGAAAATAAAGAGAAAGTGACCTGATACCCGTTCAACAAATTAAGTGAGTTTGTTCTGGGAAGGTTGGGGGAGGAGAACAATTAAATTAGGATAATTAAAGTAATTTAAGAAGGATATCAATATTTTAGATTACTCCTATGAAATAATCTTATTTAAATACAAAAATAATAACAATATAAAAAAATAATAGTGCAATGATGTTTAACTGAATTGAACTCAATCGACTTGACTTAAATGCTAACGAAGAAAAAGGGGGCCTAATCCAATCGGAGAGGCCTCTAGTCCCCAGTTCTACGACTTTTTCATACCTATCACCACTTGTGTCGAGCAAAGAACGCCTGGCAAAAACGCCGCATGCGCGGCATTAAATACTACAAGAAAATGCTTCATTAGCGATGGAATAATTTGCGACGGACATAAATACCGTAGCAAAAGAGACATTGCGACGGATCCTGCGACGGAAATTCAAACTTGCGACGGACTTGAGACGGAAATTCCGTAGCAGCGTTTTCAGTCATGGCGCTTACACATTTCACATGGCGGGAAAGTCTGCAACGGAAATTTCGTCGCTGTCCGTCGCAAAACTGCATTTCTGCGACGGAAATTCCTCGCAACGTCAAGATATTGACTTAGATATTATAACTGCAAAGGGACAGGTGGCAGTTACCCTGCGACGGAATTGCGACGGAAATTTCGTCGCAGGCCAAAAACAATGACTCTGGGTTGGCTTTGGAAGAGGACAGGTGGCATAGATATTGCGACGGATTTGCGACGGAAAATTCGTCGCAGGATTTTTTAATATATCCCACAGCAGCTCTCTCTCTCCCCGTCTTTCGTTTAATAGATACCCAAATCGTAGCTCTTTCCATTCCCCTATACGACCGCCTTCACCAAATCACCCCTTCACCGGAGCCACCCCTAAGACCACCGGCGTCAACCCAACCCCAGACCACCAGAGTCACGCCTACACCACCGGATGTACCTTATAGGTACACCCATCTTTCTCTCTCTCTCCCTCTTCTTTAAATTGTGCCTTTTTTCAGATCTGACCTCGCCGGTGGCCGACGCCACCTCTTGTGGCTGACCGACGACCGCCGGCTGCCGCGCCACCCTCCCCAGACCACCGGCCTCCTTTTCCCCTTCCCCTTCCCCTTCTTTCTTCTCTCCTTTTTCCCGCTTCTTCCTCTCCTTTCTTCTTATGTCGGCGCCACCCACCCCCTCCCCTTTCCTCTTTTTCCCCTTCCCCTTCCCCTTCTTTCTTCTCTCTCCCTTCTTCCTCTCCTCTCTTCTTCTGTCGGCCCCACCATCCTGCTCTCCCGCCAGCGCCACCCCCTCCCTGCCCCCTGCTACACTCCCCTATGCTGGCCCCACCCCATCTTTCCCTCCCTCCTTTAAACTGTTATAATTATTAATATACTATATATGTTTTATATATGTTAGTATAATTTTATGTTAGTAGTGTATAATTAGTATAGTTTTATGTTAGTATAGTTTATGTTAGTAAAGTATAATTAGTATAGTTTATAATACTATAATTAGTATAGTTTATGTTAGTATAGTTTTATGATAAAAATATAATTTATGTTTAATTGTCATTGTTAACATTATTGTGAAGGCAAATTGTGTTTATTTTTATGTTTAAGTTTGCATTATTATTGATTAATTGTGTTGTTCATATATGATAGACCTAGTACCCGTTCAAGAATTATACATTAGGTGTAATTCTTGAATAGTCCCCGTTTTGGGACTGTCTTTGAATCTTTCATGTCATTTAGGTGGTAAATACTAATTATTTTTTTAATTTTTATTTGACGATTAATTTTGGTTGACAGTTCCTTTAATGTTCTCTGAATACATATGTAGAGTGACAAGTCATTCAACATTGTGTATTTGGAGAACTGTAGGGTACTGCTGCCAAATTTTCGTCTCATAACAATTAATTAAATGATTAGTATTTACTAATGGTATGAAAGATTCAAAAATGGGTTTAGGTTGGAGAGATAAGGACCCAATGAGCTCGAAATATTGTTTTTTTTTTTTGCAGGTTGAAGATGTTAGATAGTTGTTGTTGTTGTTGTTGTTGTTGTTGTTGTTGTTGTTGTTGTTGTTGTTGTTGGAGGTTGGAGGTTGGAGGTTGGTTGTGTTTTTTGATGATCACTACTTATACACTTATTTTATTCTTCCCTTAGTTACATATAACTCGATTTACCGTCTTTCCTTGCTTATTTCTATGCTATTTTAGCTAGAATATTGATTCTGCCACTTCTGTTATGTTTTAATGCAGATTGGATGCATTTGGAGCTTTTTGAGTAGATATGAAGCATGGCGGAGTTGGATCGTAGAAGGTTAGGCACGGGAATCGAGAGCGGTGAAGAAGGAATGAAGAAAAACAAAGAAGCAAGCCATTTTGAAGGATGCTCGATCGAGCAACATTACCTTGCTCGATCGAGTCGGGCAGAAGGATGCTCGATCGAGCAACATCACTTTGATCGATCGAGCAACCCACTGTTTTGACGGCTTTTCGATTTTCCTAAATTAGTTTAACCTAGTTAATTAGATTTTATTATAAAAGGAAAACTCGTCTTTCATAATTAGGGAGGCTTTAATATTAGAAACCTAAATTAGTTTGCTTTGCTACTGGATTTTATCATCAAGACTATAGTTTTTAGTTCAAGCTTGTAATCGGTATTCCTTAATCTTTCTTTGTTATTCAATTAGTATCTTCTTGTTCTTTAATTATTCTTTCTTAATCCTTTCAATATTGTTAAGCATGTTTACTTTATTTATTACCGTTGTTATTAATATCGTTATGAGTAGCTAAATTCCTTTCTATGGTTGAAAGGGGATCTAGGATTGTTAAAAGGGGTAGACTAATTAATTGAATTGCAATTGCATGGTTATCGTTTGATTATCGTTTTAATTCTAGTTGTTTGATTACTGGACAGGATTAATTAACTAGTCTCGCGAATTAGGATTAACACTGACCGGGTTAAGACTAAGATAGTGGAGTGTAAACTACTAAGGCTTGTGAGTTTAAGAGAAGTTTAACTATGCTTACTAAACTGAAAACAAATACAAACAGAAATGGAGGCTGTTTTAGAGAGAGTGGTTTATATTAACTAAAATTCAAAGGATATGACTTTAAGAAACTCCTCTACAGCAATGTACAAGAGAAGGGACTCAAAGACTAATTCTGAGACAGGTTTAAAGTGTTACAGCAAAGCACAAACACTCTAGACTTAGCCTCAACAGCAAGCAAGCTAATCACAGCAAGGCACAGATGTAACTTGACTCACAAAGCAAGACACTGATCAGACACCTTGAAGATGTATCAGGCTTGACTCAAACTACATCTCTTAGCACAAGTTTGAAAGGTTTGAGGGATTTCTCAAAGTTAATTCATTCATAAAATCTGCTTAAAACAATACATAATACCCTCCTTATATAGGGAGGCTGATACAATGTGATCCCTTGGATGTAAAGTCCATCTAAGGGTCAGCTTTGGACTTGAACTACTCAACAACTAACTAATTAAGGCTCTCACAAGAGGACGAGTTTAACAACTAACTAGTACAGACACAAAGACACAAAACAGGCTGAACAAAAAGCAATAAAGCAGTTTTTGGAGTTTTCCTAAAATGGAAATCTGTTGTTCTTGTTGTCTTGCTGCTTTGCCTGGATGTTTTGTTGCTCCTTGGGACTCTCTACTCTTATTAAGACTTAGATAAACCTGCCTTGGATGAGGACAAGTTGACTTAAACAAAAGGAAGCCACAATCTGAACTTGTACCTTCTCTGCTTTAATGTTCATTGGACTCTAGCTTAGGCTGCTTGTTACTCGAGCTTTTGCTAGACTTCAGAAGGGATTATATTGGACAAACTTGTTGATTAGTGGGTTGGCTTGATGGTAGGCCATGGTGGGGGTGGTTGGGATGCCTTGGTGTACCTCCTTGGTGCTGGGTTTGCTGACTGGTCTGCCTGGTTCTGAATGACATTGTTTCTGTCTTGTGTGGGTAATGTTGACTGAGTTGGGACTTGGCATGGTTTGCTGAGCCTTGGACTATCTTCCTCAATGGCTTGGCTTGGTCTGGCTTGATTTTGGCTTGTCATGACTTGTTGTTTGGACCTTGTGACTCGAGCTTCCATCTGAGGGGGTCTTGGGGTCATGCTTGTTTGGCTTGTGGCTTGATCATTAAGGCCCCTTGGGTGAGCTCCTGCTGCAGCCTCCCAAGGTTGAAAAGGGCTTGACCTCAAGCCTGTGTCTTTCTCTCCCTCAGAGTCTTCATAGAAGGGACTAAGATCTCCCACATTGAATGTTCCATGAACTGCATATTCACCTGGTAGATCAATTCTGTAGGCATTAGGACCTATCTTCTCTATGACTTGGAAAGGACCATCTGCTCTTGGCTCTAGCTTATTCTTTCTTTTGGAAGGGAACCTTTCTTTCCTTAGGTTGATCCATACTAAATCTCCTGGTGCAAAGTCTTTCTTGATCTTAGGAACCTTGGCATTCTTCTTGTATAGATCATTGGTTTTCTCAATTTGTTTTCTGACTGATTCATGGAGCTTTAGCATTTGTTCCACCCTTCTCTTGGCATCATAGTGGATCTCTGACCTGCACACATTAGACAAATTCAAAGGCATTAAGGGGTTAGTACCATAGACCACTTCAAAGGGGGAGTGGCATGTGGCTGCTGATGGAGCTCTATTGAAAGAGAACTCTGCTTGAGCCAGCTTTAAGTCCCAATCCTTGAGAGATTTGCTGACTATACACCTCAACATCCTTCCCAAGGTCTTGTTGGTCACCTCAGTTTGCCCATCTGTTTGAGGATGATGGGAGGTGCTGAACAATAACCTTGTATTAAGCAGCTTCTACAATGTTCTCCAGAAATGGCTCATAAACTTTGTGTCTCTGTCAGATACAATAGTCCTTGGAACTCCATGTAACCTCACCACCTCATCAAGTTATAGCTCTGCCACACTCACAGCATCTTCAGTCTTCTTACATGCAATGAAATGTGTCATCTTGCTGAACCTATCCACAACCACCATGATAGAATCTTTCCCTCTTGCTGTCCTAGGCAATGCTACTATGAAATCCATACTTACATCTTCCCAAGGCCTACATGGGACTGGTAGGGGGGGTGTAAGGTCCTGCTTGGAATGAACTCTTGGCTTTTTGACAAACTCCACACCTTCTGAGCACTATTTGGACCTCTCCCATCATTTTGGGCCAGTAAAACTGATCCTGCAGTATGTCCACAGTCTTCTGAACCCCAAAGTGTCCTCCAAGGCCACTTCCATGCACTTCCTTGATCAATAGATTCCTATAAGACCCTCTGGGGACACACAACTTGTTTCCTTTGAACAGGAATCCATTTTGTAGAGTGTAGGGTGAATCATTGGTCCTTGCTCCCTCTTTCTGTGCTAACCAATCTTCTGCAAAGTCTGGATCTTCCTGATACATATCCTTCATGAACTCAAATCCAAGAACCCTTTGCTCCATGGTTGATAGCAGAGTGTGTATCTTCTAGACAATGCATCAGCTACCACATTTTGTTTTCCTTCTTTGTACTTGCTAGAAAAGATGAATGACTGGAAGAACTCCACCCATTTCGCATGCCTGTGACTGAGCTTATGCTGGCCTCCTATGTACTTCAATGCCTCATGATCAGAATGTAAGACAAAAGGCTTGGGCTTTAGGTAATGACTTCAATGCCTTAGAGCCCTGACAAGAGCATAGAACTCCTTATCATATGTAGAATAGCTCAGCTTGGCACCACTGAGCTTTTCACTGAAATAAGCTACAGTTTTCTTCTCTTGGATGAGGACAACTCCAATTCCCACCCCACTTGCATCACATTCAACCTCAAATAGACAATTAAAGTCTGGTAACCTGAGGATAGGTGCACTGCACAACAGTTTCTTCATATATTTGAAAGCTTGCAAAGCATTCTCAGTTCAAGTGAACTCTCCCTTCTTCATACATTCAGTGAGGGGTGTTGCAATGGTGCTGAAGTTCTTAATGAATCTTCTGTAGAAAGATGCTAAGCCATGAAACCCTCTCACTTCTGTGATATTCCTAGGAACAGGCCAAGACTGAACAACAATGATCTCGTCTTGATCCACTGAAATACCTCTACCAGACACCACATATCCTAGAAACTTAACTTCCTCAGTCATAAATGTGCATTTCTCAAGCTTCCCAAAGAGCTTACTCTCCTTAAGTATCTCAAACACAGCCTCAAGATGCCTCAAATGATCATCATTGCTCTTGATGTAGATGAGAATATCATCAAAGTATACTACCACAAATCTCCCTAGGCAAGGTCTAAGCACTTCTGTCATTAATCTCATGAAGGTACTTGGGGCATTTGACAGGCCAAAGGGCATGACAAGCCACTCATAGAGACCATGCTTTGTCTTGAAGGCTGTCTTCCACTCATCTCCTTCCCTGATCCTCAATTGATGGTAACCTTGCCTCAAATCAATCTTAGAAAAGAACCTTGAGCCACTCAGCTCATCCAACATATCATCAAGCCTAGGTATAGGGAACCTGTACTTGACTGTGATGTTATTGATAGCCCTGTTGTCTATGCACATCCTCCAAGTCCCATCCTTTTTAGGGACCAATAATGCAGGAACAACACATGGACTTAAGGACTCCCTTACAAACCCTTTACTCATCAACTCTCCGACCTGTTTCTGCAGCTCTTGTGTAGCCTTAGGCTCACAACTATATGCTGGTCTATTAGGTAGTACATACCCTGGCACAAGGTCTATCTGATGTTCAATTCCTCTCAAAGGGGGTAAGCCATCAGGAAGTTCTTCTGGGAACACTTCCTTGAATTGATCAATGAGGGGTTTAACTTCTTCAGGGATTACCTTAGACTCCCCTTCCTGAACTTCCTTTGATAGCAGCATCAATACAGGTTGTTCCTCACTACACTCTTTGACCATTGTTGATTCAGACAGAAACAAGACTCCACTAAAGTCTTAAGCCATACTGGGACTCCCATAACTCTTCTGATGTGGTGTCAAGGGGGCTAATGTCACCTTCCTACTCCCATGCTTGAAGGAATAGGTGTTGCTTCTTCCTTGGTGTATGGAGCTTTTATCAAACTCTCATGGCCTTCCTAATAACAAGTGACAGGCATCCATTGGAACCACATCACACAATACTTCATCTTTGTACACACTACCAATGGAGAATGGGACCATACATTGCTTATCCACCTTAACCTCTGCTCCCTTACTCAGCCATCTCAACTTATATGGGTGAGGGTGCTCCTGAGTGCTTAGCTTCAGCTTGTCAACCATAGTAACAGAGGCCACATTGGTACAACTACCTCCATCTATAATAAGGTTACAAACCCTCCCTTGTATAGTACATCTACTTCTGAAAATGAGGGACCTTTGATCCTCCTCCAAAGGTATCTGTTGTGAATGCATTACATACCCTCCATAGAACCAAGCTGTGGCCTGTATCAGGAAGTGCCACTATTGCCTCCTGACTAGGCTCTTCTTCCTCACTCACCACTTCTTCAACCTCAGTCTCATCCCTCTCATACTCAACTAAGCCTTCTTTCTCCCAAGTCTCAACCTCCATTATAGTTAAGGTCTTCTTAGAAGGGCAATCCTTCCTGAAATGTCCATAACCCTGACATTGGAAGCACCTAGTTTTGTTCTCAGTCAATGAAGTGCTTGGCTTCTGACCCATGATGCCTTTTCCCTTGTCTAAGGTAGGTGGGGTGCTGTCTTAGGGGTATCAATGGTCCTCAACCCACTGTAAGGTCTGGTTTGAAAAGATCTAACATGTTTTGGTGTGATAGACTTAATCTTTCCTATCTTTTCAATTCTCAAGGATAAGTTAACAACATCATCAAATGACCACAGAGGTTGCATCCTAACCTTGTTAGCAATGCTCTTATCGAGACCCTCTAAGTACCTAGAAATCCTTTGCTCAGGTTTCTCATTTATGTCACACTGCAATGTGAGCTGTTCAAACTCTCTCAAATAGGATTCAACAGGTTTATCCCCTTGTTTCAACTTAGAAAACTTAATAAAGAAATCCTGGTGTAATCCTTAGCAACAAACTTGTCTAGCAGTTTCTTTTTCAGTTAAGTCCAAGACTTGATGGGTTCTTTTCCTTCCCTAGCCCTTAACCCTTTCATGGTTTCATACCAAAGAGAAGCATACCCTTTCAGTTTAAGGATGTCTACTTTAAAAGACTTAGAATCATTATATCCTTTGTACTCAAAGATTCTTTCTACTTCTCTTAACCATTCTAACAAATCATCAGGATTAAGACTACCAGAGAACTCAGGAATATCTACCTTAATATGCTTGTCTATGTGTCTGTGGATGGAAGCCCTGCTTCTTGTTGAGTCATCTGAGTCTGGATACTCTTCATCATCAGGTGGCCTTCCTCTGCTTCCTCCTTGGCCTCTTCCACGTCCTCTGCCTCTTCCTCCTATGGCAAGATTGCCATCAAGAGCCTCATTCACAGCCCTTGTAAGTTGTGTGACAGTTCTGGTTATGCCTTCTACCATAGTCTCTAAGTTGGTGATTCTCTCTTCACTCATTGGGTTGTTTTTGTGTTTTTACATGTAGTTAGGGAAAATGAACTCACTAAGACTCTCAACCAAAGCTCTGATAACCAATTTGGAGTGTAAACTACTAAGGCTTGTGAGTTTAAGAGAAGTTTAACTATGCTTACTAAACTGAAAACAAATACAAACAGAAATGGAGGCTGTTTTAGAGAGAGTGGTTTATATTAACTAAAATTCAAAGGATATGACTTTAAGAAACTCCTCTACAGAAATGCACAAGAGAAGGG
>JAIUZE010003073.1:0-40969 GCA_022085475.1 Heliosperma pusillum | reverse complement strand
GACTAAATGTACTCCTGGTAGCACGACGTTATAAATATCCGGTCTGTCTAAATATGGCCAGACTCTCGGAATAAAAGTGTTCCGATTCGACATGCGATAAACGTTTCGCATCCAAGACTCGGTCAATCATTGACGCCGAGTACCCCAAATTCGGTCGACATTCACGAAAGAGGCGGAAAAGAGCACAAGCCTCATAACAAGAGGTACGCTACATGCAAATAACACCACCTCGCAAGTACACAACATTTGACGGCCGGGTCGATCAACGCATAGCGTTCAACTCCCAACAACGTCGTCGTATGCCCACTACACATGCAATTAAGCAGTAGGATACCTCTCCGTTCCGTCATTCCAGCCTTACGAACGGAAAGGTAGCCAAGGGAATGAGAGTACAAAGCACAAGACAAAATAGTGCTCAAACCGTATCATTTGTAAAAAGCGACTCAAAGTAGGACATACCAAAAACCGTCACAAAACATGTGATACAAGCGAATGAAATGTCATATATTCAAATCCTTAATATTATAAGTCACTACGTAAAATTATACGATAAACGAATCATGCGAACTATTATAAATTAAAACCGTAAACAAAAAGCACAAACAACAACCAGCAGGATCCAGCCGGTCAGGCTGGCCGGCTGCCGGTCCACCGTCTCAGGCCAATGCCTCATACGAAAAACCAATTGAATTGTCAGTGTGTCCCAGCCGGTCAGGTCGACCGGCTGCCGGTCGACCGGCTGAGACCAAGGCCTTATTTCAAAATCACGTAAAAGTGTAACATTTTACAGCCACTGCCCCAGCCAGTGGTCTGACCGACTGCCGGTCGACCGGCTGGGGTCAGCAGTACACAAAAATCCCATTTTTGCCTAAGGATCCAATTTCAATTATCATCCAATATTATCATAAATCATTCATACTCATATCAATACTCAATAAACAACATCCATCAACAACAACACAAGTCATAAGCTTACTAACCATAATCTAAATACGGTTTCTATCCTAGAAATCACATAAAACACGTCAATGATATCGAGTAACCCTTCACCGTTACCTTTATGCGTCCTCACTACTCGTCAAGCTCCTCTTCAATAAGGAAATAGTCTTTGTCGGGATCTTGGAGGTCACCACCTACAAATAGATCATAAAAGATGAATAAAATTCATCTTGAGAAAGACGGAAAGTTTGAAAAGCGAGAAAGACGATACTTTTAATATGAATACGGATAGAGGAAGGTAAGGGAAGAAGAATGAGACGAACTTACGTGAATTCTAGCAAGTAACGAATGAGCTAGGATGATTTTAAGATCGGAAAGTTTATGGAGGCAAGGGTTTGGATTTTTGCTTAAGGAAGAAGTAAGGTGTTTGTGTTTGTGTTGAATGAAAAATAGGTTAAGGGAGTATGAGTATATATGAGGAAAAGTCAATAAAAAGTCAAACTCGCCTTAAGACGGGATTCCCATGGAATCTTGCGGAAATTCCAAATACGAACTCGGAAATTCTAAATTCGACTCGGAAAAAATTAACGTTACGATTAAAACTATAATTCACTGAAAGTAACCGTAAAATATTTCTACTAGAAAAATAGGGTACATTTCCGGGTGTTACAATCACCCCACCTTTTAAAAAGTTTCGCCCCCGAAACTTGAGGGAAAGAAAAATACCTTACTCGAATAGACTCGGATATTTACTACGCATAGTAGCTTCAGTTTCCCAAGTTTCTTCTTCGACATTAGCACTTCTCCACAAGACTTTCACTAAAGGAACTACTTTACTTCTCAACTTCCTATCCTTACGGTCTAGGATGCGGATCGGCTTCTCTTCAAAGGATAGATTCGGTTCAAGCTCGGGCAATTCCACTTGAAAGACATGGCTTGGATCACTAACATACTTTCTCAATTGAGAAACATGGAATACATTATGAACCTTAGCCAAATTCGGCGGCAAATCCAACTTATAAGCAACGGCACCAATCCTCTTTACAATATCAAAGGGTCCAATGTATTTCGGGCTCAATTTACCCTTAACACCAAACCGTTTAACACCCTTCATTGGAGATACCTTCAAGAACACTTTATCTCCAACCTCGAATTCTAACGGCCTTCTTCGGATATCGGCATAAGACTTTTGACGGTCTTGAGCGGCTTTCATTCTATCACGAATGACCTTCACATTATCAATGGTTTCAACAAGAACATCGGGGCCTAAATCACGATTGTCACTCAATTGATTCCAACATATAGGACTCCGACATTTCCTTCCATAAAGAGCTTCATATGGAGCCATCTTGATAGATGCATGATAACTGTTGTTGTAAGAAAACTCCACCAACGGTAACTCTTTTCCCAACTAGACTGGAAGTCAAGAGCACAAGCCCTAAGCAAGTCTTCTAAAGTCTGAATAGTCCTCTCAGTCTGACCATCCGTAGCGGCATGAAATGCAGTACTCATCACCAACTTACTACCCCATGGCTCTTCTGCAAAGCTTTCCAAAATCTCGAACAGAATCTTGATCTCGGTCGGATATAATCTCCATAGGAACACCATGGTATCTAACAATTTCATCAACATAAGCCTTTGCTAAACATCCAACTCCAAGTTTCTTCTTTGATCGGAATAAATCTAGCACACTTGGTCAATCGATCAACAACAACCCAAACGGCATCTTTACCTCCAACGGTCCTCGGCAAAGCCATAACAAAATCCATAGAAATAGATTCCCACTTCCATAGCGGAATATCCAACGGTTGTAGCAACCACCGGGTCTCTTGTGTTCAATCTTCACTTGTTGGCAAGTAAGACATCTACCAACATAAGAAACAACATCACCCTTCAAGTTCGGCCACCAAAATTGTAACTTCAAGTCCTTGTACATCTTATCACCTCCGGGGTGAATAGAATAAGGGGAAAGATGAGCTTCATCAAGAACTCGCTTCCTCAAATTAAAAGCATTAGGAACAAATAAACGACCATGGAAACGAAGAACACCTTCATTATCAAACTTGAAATCTTTACCTTTACCTTCAAGAATTTTGGCTTGGATAGACTTGTAGGTAAGATCATCAACTTGACTTTCGCGGATTTCACGGAGAAACACAGGTTCGGCAATCATAACACCAACATGAACAAATCCACGCTCTACAAATTCCAAACTCAACCTTCGAAACTCGGCACAAAGATCAACAGGTAATACATGCATAGCATTTAAAGCATGAGAAGCTTTCCTACTAAGAGCATCTGCAACCACATTTGCCTTCCCTTCATGATACAATAACTCAAAATCATAATCGTTCACCAATTCCAACCATCTTCTTTGCCTCATATTCAACTCTTTTTGAGTAAATATGTACTTTAAACTCTTGTGATCGGTGAAGATACGACAAAGAACTCCAATTAGGTAATGTCTCCACACTTTCAAAGCATGAACAACAGCGGCCAATTCTAAATCATGAGTAGGATAGTTCACTTCATGAACTCTCAACTGCCTTGAAGCATAAGCCACCACCTTCCTATTTTGCATAAGAACACAACCTAATCCCATTTTAGAAGCATCACAAAAGACATCAAAGTCTACTCCATCTTCAGGCAAAGTCAACACCGGAGCGGTAGTTAACCTCTTCTTTAACTCTTGAAAAGCTGCTTCACAAGCTTCATTCCATAGGAATTTGGTTTCCTTCTTCAATAACTGAGTCATCGGTCTAGCAAGCTTAGAGAAATCCTTGACAAACCTTCGGTAATAACCAGCTAAACCAAGAAAACTTCGAATCTCTCTAATATCAGTCGGACTCTTCCAATCAACAACGGCCTCAATCTTCGAAGGATCCACCATTACACCTTCTTTAGAAATCACATGCTCAAGAAAGGACACCTTAGGTAACCAAAATTCACACTTAGAGAACTTAGCATACCACTTCTGACGACGTAGAACACCCAAAATAATCCTCAAATGAATAGCATGCTCTTCTTCGGACTTGGAGAAAATAAGAATATCATCAATGAACACCACCACACACTTGTCAAGATACTCACTAAAAGTGCGGTTCATTTGATCCATAAAGATAGCGGGAGCACTCATCAATCCAAATGGCATTACCTTGAACTCATAATGACCATACCTCGTACTAAAAGCGGTCTTTGGAATATCAACATCTCTAACCGGAATTTGGTGATAACCGGATCTCAAATCAATCTTTGAAAAAGAAGAAGCACCCTTTAATTGATCAAACAAATCTTCAATTCTCGGTAAAGGATACCTATTCTTGATTGTAATCCGATTCAATTCACGATAATCAATACACAACCTCATAGAACCATCCTTCTTCTTCACAAAAAGAACGGGAGCACCCCAAGGCGAGGCACTTGGTCGAATAAAACCCTTTTCAATCATATCATCCAACTGCTTCCTTAATTCTTTTAATTCAGACGGAGCCATACGATAAGGAGCTTTGGCAATTGGACCAGAACCAGGAACAAGATCAATAATGAATTCAACATCACGCTCGGGAGGAATCCCGGGCAAATCTTCAGGAAAAATATCAACGAATTCTCGCACAATAGGCACATCTTCAATACATGGCAAAGAGGTATTTGAAGAAGTCACAACACACAAGAATGCTTGGTGACCTTTTCTAACCATACTTACCAATTTCATAGCGGAAATTAAAGACACACCTTTACGGGGATGAGATCCCTTATAGGTTATTCTAACACCTAAAGGACTCTTTAAATAAATCTTTTGATCACGACACTCGAACCTAGCATGATACATAGCTAACCAATCAATACCTAGTATTATATCAAACTCTCCTAGAGGGAACTTAAGGAGATTAGCGGGAAAGACAGAACCCGCAATAGATATTGGTACATTTGGATAAAGAGTAGAACAAGAGATAATATCTACGGATGGTAAGGATATGGGAGTATCCTCACTAGATGTAGGCTTGATAGATAGCTTACTAGCATAGGTTGACGATACAAAAGACATTGAAGCACCGGTGTCAAATAAAATAAGACACGGTTGCTCTAAAATTGAGAACATACCCGTAATGATCTCGGGATGAGCATCGGCTTCGGCACGGCTCATGACAAAGATCAAACCCTTAGGTTTAGGAGGAGGAGGGGGCAACTTTCGATCGGGGCAATCCTCGTAACGATGACCACCCTTTTGACAAACGTAGCAAACATAAGGTCGGTTGTTACAAGATCTACTGGGGTGTAGAGGAAGTCTACACCGGTTGCAAAAGCGACCTTGAGTTTGAGGAGTATAAGGCTTATGACCCACATTTGATATAGCCCTAGGAATAAAAGGAGTAGGATTTCTTGTATTTGCATTGGAAGAAGGATTAAACCTCCTCTTGTTAGCATAGGAATTAGAAGGAGACGGAATAAATGGTCTCTTCCCAAAAGCATTCGGCCTAGGAGCATAAGAAGGAGAGGGATTATTCATCAAAGCTTCATCTCTTATAGCCTTCATTGAATTCTCAGCCCACAAGGCATCATCATAAAGATCTCCAAAGGACGCAGTACCCCTTCTCACTTTACTTTGAAGAACGGCATTTAACTTGTTACGATAATAGAATGCTCGGTCTTTATCATCACGGATAAGCCTCGGCGCAAAATGAGCGAGCTTATTAAACTCCGTAGTAAACTCTTGAGCTGATAGGTTGCCTTGTTTAAAATCAATGAACTCCTTGAGCCTTTGTTGTTTAAGCTCTTTAGGATAAAATCTACCCTCCACAAGAGTTTTAAAGCAAGCCCAGTTAAAGTCCTCTTCAAGAGTTGCGGTGGCACTTGTGATAGCCCACCAGTTGTCGGCTTCCCTCACCAGAAAGTGCTTTGCGATCCTTACCTTGTCCTATTCTCGGACTTGGTATAGATCGAACTGTTTCTCCATTTCACGGAACCAATCGGATAGCTCTGTAGGATCTGGTTCTCCACCATATGGTATGATTTTGCTCCTTGCAATTTGTCCAGCTACCCAAGCATAGCCACCTTGATGGTTATCCTCCCTTCTAGGGGGGATTTGGTTGGCATTAGCTAAAGCGGCATCTTGCTGATTTTTCAGCACTTGAGTAAGAGCTTCCATCATAACGTTCTCAGCTAATCGGGGTCTAACCATCTTCATAAGAAACAAAAACAAATTAAGTTACTCCTATCAATTAGCATAAACAAATAGACTACCAAGTAAAGTCCTTAACTTCTACCCAATCTCTCATTTATTATTTCAAGGTCAAGTAGTTTAAGTTAGGGTTCACGTGTGTGCGTCGGGAGCGATAAAGCTCTGATACAAACTGTGACAACCCTCGCGAATGCGGAAATATAAAACATACAAGCATGTGAATTATATAGCTGAAATAGGTAGTTTTAAAAAAAAAACTTTTATACATGCAAGTTAAATAAAACGAGGAGTGTCAAAATATTACAAACTAAGTACGGAAATACAACAAAGAGACGGGGTCTCTTAAAATGTTAGCAAAGAACAAGTGTTTAGCAAAACTAGCTAAAATCGTCTATAGGTGAAACTTCCAGGGACAACGCCCGCTAGCTCACACCCGAACCCAAAATAGTCAAAGCAAAAAGCCATCCATGCAAGCAACCTGTTCATTCATGAAAAACATGAACGCCACAATCAGTGGGGAGTAACTCCGGGTTCTCCCAGCCATATCACCTTAAACGTACATAGAAAGAAATACAAAAGTAAAGCATGCATACATATAGATATACATGTGAGATACGATAAGAATAGATAGGCAATCCAATATATAAAGATACGATCATGTGGAAATCAAATCCGAAACCATCATGTTATTCAAAGACTCGGGAAAGACACTCTTGGCACCAATAGCTCACTAGGGCTTGCATCTCACCGTTAGCGGTATAAGTTGATAGCTTGAGACTCGCCATACAACCCTGCCAAGTCCATGCAATGACCATGAATAAATCCTCATGTTATCATCATGTCAACAACCAATACATAACTGGTGCCCAATCATGCCAATGACCATGAATATATCATGAAATCACGCATTCAAGTTCAAGAACGATGACTGCCCAAATAACACATCTCTCCGGTAAATGAAACGCAACTACAACGTGTCCTTCCCAGGGCAAGAATGATTAAAGGCATCCACGAGATAAGCATGTCGCTGACGCATACAACGATAAACATTTCGTATATGTAGAACTAATTTCATCCTGTAGCAACGACTATATAAGATATCCGTGTCCTAGTCTAAATCTGGCCAGACTCTCCTCTCG
This sequence comes from Heliosperma pusillum, assembly GCA_022085475.1. NCBI lineage: Eukaryota > Viridiplantae > Streptophyta > Magnoliopsida > Caryophyllales > Caryophyllaceae > Heliosperma > Heliosperma pusillum. The sequence goes on along the minus strand of JAIUZE010003073.1, from coordinate 33,712 downwards.
GAATAAACGTGTTCCCATTCGACAATGCGCTACACGTTTCGCAATTCCAAGCCCGGTCCAAGGCACGACGCCCGAGTACCCCAAATTTTGGTACTCAATTCACGAAAGAGGCGGAAAAGAGCACAAGCCTCATAACAAGCGGTACGCTACATGCAAATAACACCACCTCGCAAGTACACAACATTTGACGGCCGGGTCGATCAACGCATAGCGTTCAACTCCCAACAACGTCGTCGTATACCCACTAACACATGCATTTAAGCAGTAGGATACCTCTCCGTTCCGACATTCCAGCCTTGCGAACGGGAAGGTAGCCAAGGGAATGAGAGTACAAAGCACAAGACAAAACAATGCTCAAACCGTAACATTTGTAAAAACCGACTCAAAGTGGGACATAGCAAAAACCGTCACAAAACATGTGATACAAGCGAATTAAATATCATATATTCAAAACATTATTATTATAGGTCACTACGTAAAATTATACGATAAACGAATCATGCGAACTATTATAAATTAAAACCCGTAAACAAAATCATAAACACCTTCCAGCAGGTGCCAGCCGGTCAGGTGGACCGGCTGCCGGTCTACCGGCTCAGGCCAATACTCATGTGAAAATCAACTTGAATTGTCAGTGTGTCCCAGCTGGTCAGGTCGACCGGCTGCCGGTCGACCGGCTGTGACCAAGGCCTTATTTCAAAATCACGTAAAAGTGTAACATTTTACAGCCACTGCCCCAGCCGGTGGTCTGACCGGCTGCCGGTCGACCGGCTGCCGGTCGACCGGCTGGGGTCAGCAGTACACGAAAATCCCATTTTTGCCTAAGGATCCAATTTCAATTATCATCCAATATTATTATAAATCATTCATACTCATATCAATACTCAATAAACAACATCCATCAACAACAACACAAGTCATAAGCTTACTAACCATAATCTAAATACGGTTTCTATCCTAGAAATCACATAAAACACGTAAATGATATCGAGTAACCCTTCACCGTTACCTTTATGCATCCTCTCTACTCGTCAAGCTCCTCTTCAATAAGGAAATAGTCTTTGTCGGGATCTTGGAGGTCACCACCTACAAATAGATCATAAAAGATGAATAAAATTCATCTTGAGAAAGACGGAAAGTTTGAAAAGCGAGAAAGACGATACTTTTAATATGAATACGGATAGAGGAAGGTAAGGGAAGAAGAATGAGACGAACTTACGTGAATTCTAGCAAGTAACGAATGAGCTAGGATGATTTTAAGATCGGAAAGTTTATGGAGGCAAGGGTTTGGATTTTTGCTTAAGGAAGAAGTAAGGTGTTTGTGTTTGTGTTGAATGAAAAATAGGTTAAGGGAGTATGAGTATATATGAGGAAAAGTCAATAAAAAGTCAAACTCGCCTTAAGACGGGATTCCCATGGAATCTTGCGGAAATTCCAAATACGAACTCGGAAATTCTAAATTCGAATCGGAAAAAATTAAAGTTACGATTAAAACTATAATTCACTGAAAGTAACCGTAAAATATTTCTACTAGAAAAATAGGGTACATTTCCGGGTGTTACAACCGCGGTTATGTGACGGTATAGTTACTAGATTATTAGTTGAGTCATAACTATTGGTTTGTATTGTTAATTGTTGCATTAATTGTTAGTAAATTGGTTAAATGCATGTGACCCATGTGCTAGTTTGTTAAACCTCGACATAGATCGTAAGATTTGGAAAAGGTGGAGACTCGCAGCAAACAATAGAATGCTCTATTTAGAGCGAAAGCTAAATTAGTAATTATAGGGTGAATAGTTGACCGAAAGGAACTATTCCTTACCTTTCATGTGACAACCCTCGCGAATGCGGAAATAAAACATACAAGCATGTGATTTAATTAGCGGAAGATACGGTGTTTTTAAAACCTTTTTACATGCAAATAGAAAAGTACGAGGAATGTCAATAATTACAAACCAAAGTATAATATACTACAAAGAGACGGAGTCTCTCAAAATGTTATCAAGTAACAAAATTATTAGCAAACTAGCTAAACAACGTCTAGAGGTGATTCATCCAGGCCAACGCCCGCTAGCTCACACTCGAACCCAAAATACCACAAGCAAAAAGCCATCCAATCAAGCAACCTGTTCATCCATGAAAAACATGAACGCCACAGTCAGTGAGGAGTAACTCCGGGTTCTCCCAGCCATATCACATTAAACATACTTAAAAGGTAATACGAAAGTAGAAGCATGCATATATGAATATACATGTGAAATGCGATAAGGATAAATAGGCAATTCAATATATAAAGATAAGAGCATATGAAGTACAAATCTGTAACCATCATACTATAGATAGACTCGGGGATAACACTCTTAGGCAACCATACACTCACTACGGCTTGCATCTCACCGTTAGCGGCATAAGTTTGATAAGATTGAGACTCGACAAACAAATCATGCCAAGTCATCCAACGATCACAAATTGTCAATCATATAATCATTCATTCAAACATACAATACGTTGACGACATCTCTCACGGTAAATGACACGCACTAGCACCGTGTACATGCAAGTATGATTAAATGGCATCCACGGGATAAAACATTGCCGTGAACGCATACACCATTCAATACATTTCTTATATGTAGACTAATTTCCTCCCGGTAGGACGACGATATAAATATCCGGTCCTAGTCTAAACCTGACCAGACTCTCGGAATAAACCATTTTCCGATTCGACAAGCGATGATATTTCGCATCCAAGACTCGGTCAATCATAGACGCCGAGTACCCCAAATTCGGTCAACCTTCACGAAAGAGGCGGAAAAGAGCACTAGCCTTACAAAAAGCGGTACGCTACATGCAATGACACCACCTAGCAAGTATACAGCATTTGACGGCCGGGTCGATCAACCAAATGCGTTCGCCTCCCAACAACGTCGTCATATGCCCACTAACACATGCAATTAAGCAGTAAGGATACACTCCCCGTTCCGACATTCCAGCCTTACGAACGTGGAGGTAGCCAAGGGAATGAGAGTACAAAGCACATAGAAAATTAGTGCTCAAACCGTAACATGTGTAAAAACTGACTCAAAGTGGGAAATATCAAAAACCGTCGCAAAACATGCGATACAAGCGAATGGAATATCATATATTCGAAACATTAATATTTAAAGTCATTACGTAAATTTATACGATAAATGAACCATCGGAAATATTATAAATGAAATCATAAGTAAGAATTGTAAAAAACTTCCAGCGTGTGCCAGCCGGTCAAGGGGACCGGCTGCTGGCTACCCGGCTGGCCCAATATATCATTTGAAAACCAACTGAAAATGCAGCGTGTCCCAGCCGGTCAAAGGGACCGGCTGCCGGCTACCCGGCTGGGACCAAGTCAGACGAGAAAAATGAAGTAACATTGGCATGTGTCTCAGCCAGTCGGCTGACCTGCTGCCGGTCGGCCGGCTGAGACGTAATGTATATTAAAATTCTACGTAAACAACAATTCAACATCAGCCACTCCCTAGCCGGTCAGCATGTAGCCGGTCAGCATGCTGCCGGTCGGCCGGCAGGGGTCTATATGCACGAAAATCAACACTTCAACACTTATGAATATTAACCAACTTCAATTATCATCATCAATCATCAATTCTCATTATCAAATATCAACTAACAACAACTATTATCAAATATCACTATCATAGAAAACACATAAAACACGTAAATGATATCGAGTAACCCTTCACCGTTACCTTTACGCGTCTTCAATCGATATCTAAGCCTTCCCCCACTAGATAGTAATCTTTGTCGGTGTCTTGAAGGTCTCCACCTATACAAAGACGACAAAAGATGAATATAATTCACCTTTGAGAAAGACGGATAAATTGAAAAGCGAGAAAGACTGTAATTTTCTTACCAATAAGGATAGAGGACGATGAGAGGGAAAGAATAAGACGAAATTTAGTGAATTTGAGCGAGAAACGAAGGAGTAGTGTCGATTATAAGTTTGAGCACGAATGGAGGTTAGGGTTTTGGTGTTTACTTGGTGAGGAAGAAGAAGATGTTGAATGAGGGTGAGTTCGGGTTAAGGGGGAGTATGAGGGAGTAAGTGGAAAACATGAGAAAAAGCTCAAAAGCGTCTTAAGACGTAACTTACTCGAAATTTCGCGTAAAGTCCGAAAACGAACTCGGATTTTCTAACATAGACACGGGAAATTAAATTCTAGACTAAAGCTAAAATTCGCTGAAAAGTATCCGTATAATATTTTTACAATAAAAATAGGGTACAATTGCGGGTGTTACAATCACCCCACCTTTTAAAAAGTTTCGTCCTCGAAACTTGAGAGTAGAAAACAAAAGTATCAGGGACAAGAATCGGTTTTCAAAATTAATACGAAAACTTTTATAAGGGAAAACATTTGTGAAATGATGTTCTTCTCGAAAACGGTTTAATGAAATTTTTCATAAGTGCGAAACTTTATTTGCGAATCACAAGAGTGCCCGCCGCGAACGAGTACTCTAGTGGTCCAAATCAAATCATTGTCAAAATAGTGAAATCGAAAATCAAAACAAGCGTTAGCAAGTGCAGGACTAGTCACCAGACGTCTCGAATAATAAGTCCAAACATCCAACCAAACGCAAAATACAAATATAAAAGCAAAAGAAATCCATTTTCTCCAAAAAGAGGGTACACAATCCATCTTTAGACTTCTTTGAAAAGTTAAATTAGAAATACAATATGAAAATTTGAAGGTTTTCTCAAAGATAAAATCAAATAACAAGACATTACACGAACATAGAGCAACTCGAACATCAAGTTCACAAATCACGATAACAAAATATATACAAAACACGCAAAAACAAAACAAATCGAACTTTTAGGGATAGGAATATCACGATAAAATCGGCAGGAAGATCTACAAGAATTCGACATTACTAACTTTACGGATAAACTAGTCCTCAAGAGAATGCGAATTACCCAATTTCCAACTCAACATTTTCAATCATTAGATTCCTATGAAAACTATTTTATAACCACGAGAACTCAAGCCACTAACCCAATTATTCAAATTCAATTAGTATCTACTAAAGTCAATCGGCACGGTAGACTCCACGACTAACAATCCACATGAAAGATTCATTAGGTACTTTAATCTTCTTAGTTTCATCAAAACTCTTATTAGAAACCACCAAAAAAAAATATTTATATCTAGGGAAACAAGTTCGCTAACAACCACAAGTAAAAGGAGACTTACCATGAAAATCCTTGATTCAATTTACTTCAAACTCATTATCCTAAATTTACAAAAAACTTTCTCATCTTCGAAAGTCAACTCACCATGCATCAGGCAAAGGGTGAGTACCAATTCCAAATCATATATATTGCCAAACACATGGCGATACGTCAATTAATCAAATCATCTAGCTCATCAAACTCAAAACGTATCGGTCTTCGCTTACGAGATTATTCCTCGAATCTGGCCACAAATCTAAATTCCACAAGTAAAATTTCTTTTTAAAGAGTAACAATTTAAGACAACAATTTCCCAACAACCTCCAAGGTAACTATTACAATATCCCGCAACAACGAACTATTATCATGATCCACTCAATTCTCAAAATAACACTACAATACCAAACTCCAAATCTAAAATCACCTAGAGAGGAAACATTATCACTATTAGGATTCATCCTAGAGTTTAAGTCCTATTTTCCATGATCAAATACAACATGAAATTCGCTCAATCCAAAGACACATGTTCTAACTAAAGAATTCCAAAATACATTACACTTACTCTCTGAGCCTTACAACGGGATATCCAAACCACTAGAGAAAAGATTAAGCAGCAACGAGTTAGGAAACGATAAGGAATAAATCTCAAGGAGAAACACGAGAGTACTGAGGCACGAGATTATAAGAGAGGAACGCTTGAAAATAACGAGGTCATAAGCAAGAGACAAAGCAGATAGTAGAGTTATGAAGATATCCGAGTAAGAAAGAAGATACGAGCGTGCGATTTCTTAAAGATCAATCTTGACAAAAACATTCAAGAATGGAAATGAAAAGGGACAATGGCACGCGTAAAGGTTTAAGGTTTAATCCACAAAATTTCTCGTTTTAAACTTAGGGTGATAGCAAAGCAAATCATCCCAATAACAAAGGTCTCTTACAAGGGACCCTCGTACCACAAATCATCAAAGTAAGGTACACCTAGATTTAACAAATCGATTACAACCCAATTCATCCATCCTTTCATATAACACGGAATCCCAATTGCGGAATTGCAACTCAAGTATAGTAACATTCTCTCAACTCCAAAATTTGACACATCCTCAAAGGTTTCAAAAACCGAAAGACTAACAAGGAATTCTTCAATACTAGTCTACAACTCCTACGACCCATAAGGTAGAACACTGAACCAAACGTCAACTTCAACATCTTAAGGCATCACCGTCATAGCTAATAAAATCAAATTTCACTCATGACCATAATCCTTAAGTAACATGGTTTAATCTATCATGACGACTTACTACCTCAACCAAGTCTCCGATACCATGATATAAGATCATATTTTTAAATCCAAGAATTATAGCCAAGTATTTTTCCACCAAGTATATACCCAAAAGTACACACTAGAAAATTACAAGAAGTCACTTGGTCTCAAGGGCATTTCACAACTCAAGGTATCGTCCAAATATTCTCAATTAGAAAAACTAGCTCCGACTTAGGTATGATCCTCAAGACACTCTAATATTACCAAACTCCTAAGTTCAAAAGATTAAATCATTAATGGGTTAAGAAGTCCTAGCCAACTCATTCAACCTTACACCATCAAATACCATGAACTATTCACATTAGTCATGGCAAGCATCAAGCATTAAAATCATCTAACTTATCTTACTACCTTTCCTCAGAGATACAACCAATCATCAATATAGGGTGAACTTAGGTCCACACCATTTACCTCAAATCCCAAATTCATTCTAACCAACACTAACATCCCACAAAGTTCAAAATTCTTCCGACCAAGCATAATATACCATAAACAATTGGGTATGTCATCCACAAAAATGTTACATAAGTAAGGTAAGGATACCAATTGATAAGGAGGAGGGAAGTAACAAGAGTAATCTCCAAGGGGAGAAGACGTTAGATGATAAAGAAGCACTTAGATAGAAGGAAGAGAACATGATACATTAAGGGCGAGAGAAATCATAGATGAGGAAGAAATACACTTCAATTAGACTTGTCAATCTTCAATTTTCTGTAGAGGATACATCTTCTAGGTAACACATCATCCATCTCAAGACGGTAGATACAAACAAACATAACATCACACCACACAATCAACAAACAAGTTAGAACCTAACATACATCAAGTACACCAAAGACTACCAAGTAAAGTCCTTAATTTCTACCCATCTCTCATTTATTATTTCAAGGTCAAGTAGTTTAAGTTTAGGGTTCACGTGTATGCGTCGGGAGCATTAAAGCTCTGATACCAACTGTGACAACCCTCGCGAATGCGGAAATAAAACATACAAGCATGTGATTTAATTAGCGGAAGATACGGTGTTTTTAAAACCTTTTTACATGCAAATAGAAAAGTACGAGGAATGTCAATAATTACAAACCAAAGTATAATATACTACAAAGAGACGGAGTCTCTCAAAATGTTATCAAGTAACAAAATTATTAGCAAACTAGCTAAACAACGTCTAGAGGTGATTCATCCAGGCCAACGCCCGCTAGCTCACACTCGAACCCAAAATACCACAAGCAAAAAGCCATCCAATCAAGCAACCTATTCATTCATGAAAAACATGAACACCACAGTCAGTGGGGAGTAACTCCGGGTTCTCCCAACCATATCACATTAAACATACTTAAACGGTAATACGAAAGTAGAAGCATGCATAAATGAATAAACATGTGAAATGCGATAAGGATAAATAGGCAATTCAATATATAAAGATAAGAGCATATGAAGTACAAATCCGTAACCATCATACTATAGATAGACTCAGGGATAACACTCTTAGGCAACCATACACTCACTACGGCTTGCATCTCACCGTTAGCGGCATAAGTTTGATAAGATTGAGACTCGACAAACAAACCATGCCAAGTCATCCAACGATCACAAATAGTCAATCATATAATCATTCATTCAAACGTACAATACGTTGACGACATCTCTCACGGTAAATGACACATACTAGCACTGTGTACATGCAAGTATGATTAAAAGGCATCCACGAGATAAAACATTGCCCTGAACGCATGCACGATTCAATACATTTCGTATATGTAGACTAATTTCCTCCCTGTAGGACGACGATATAAATATCCGGTCCTAGTCTAAACCTGGCCAGACCATCGGAATAAACCATTTTCCGATTTGACAAGCGATGACATTTCGCATCCAAGAGTCGGTCAATCATAGACGCCGAATACCCCAAATTCGGTCAACCTTCATGAAAGAGGTGGAAAAGAGCACAAGCCTCACAACAAGCGGTACGCTACATGCAATGACACCACCTCGCAAGTATACAACATTTGACGGCCGGGTCGATTAACGCAAAGCGTTCGCCTCCCAACAACGTCGTCATATGCCCACTAACACATGCAATTAAGCAGTAAGAATACACTCCCCGTTCCGATATTCCAGCCTTACGAACGTGGAGGTAGCCAAGGGAATGAGAGTACAAAGCACATAGAAAATTAGTGCTCAAACCGTAACATGTGTAAAAACCGACTCAAAGTGGGACATATAAAAAACCGTCACAAAATATGCGATACAAGCGAATGGAATATCATATATTCGAAACATTAATATTTAAAGTCATTACGTAAATTTATACGATAAATGAACCATCAGAAATATTATAAATGAAAACATAAGTAAGAATTGTAAAAAGAATTCAAGCGTGTGCCAGCCGGTCAAGGGGACAGGCTGCCGGCTACCCGGCTGGCCCAATATATCATTTGAAAACCAACTGAAAATGCAGCGTGTCCCAGCCGGTCAAAGGGACCGGCTGCCGGCTACTCGGCTGGGACCAAGTCATACGATAAAAATGAAGTAACATTGGCATGTGTCTCAACCGGTCGGCTGACCGGCTGCCGGTCGGCCGGCTGAGACGTAATGTATATTAAAGTTCTACGTAAACAACAATTCAACATAAGCCAGTCCTCAGCCGGTCAGTTGACCGGCTGCCGGTCGGCCGGCTGGGGTCAATATGCACGAAAATCATCACTTCAACACTTATGAATAAAAACCAACTTCAATTATCATCAGCAATCATCAATTCTCATTATCAAATATCAACTAACAACAACTATTATCAACAACACAACTCCTAAGATTACTAATCATAATCTAAACACGATCACTATCATAGAAAACACATAAAAAACGTAAATGATATCGAGTAACCCTTCACCGTTACCTTTACGCGTCTTCAATCGATTTCTATGCCTTCCCCCACTATATAGTAATCTTTGTCGGGGTCTTGAAGGTCTCCACCTATACAAAGACGACAAAAGATGAATATAATTCACCTTTGAGAAAGACGGATAAATTGAGCGAGAAAGACGACAATTTTATTACCAATAAGGATAGAGGACGATGAGAGGGAAAGAATAAGACGAACTTTAGTGAATTTGAGCGAGAATTGAAAGAGTAGTGTCGATTATAAGTTTGAGCAAGAATGGAGGTTAGGGTTTTGGTGTTTACTTGGTGAGGAAGAAGAAGATGTTGAATGAGGGTGAGTTAGGGTTAAGGGGGAGTATGTGGAAAACATGAGAAAAAGCTCAAAAGCGTCTTAAGACGTAACTTACTCGAAATCTCGCGTAAAGTCCGAAAACGAACTCGGATTTTCTAAAATAGACACGGGAAATTAAATTTTAGACTAAAGCTAAAATTCGCTGAAAAGTATCCGTATAATATTTTTACTATAAAAATAGGGTAAAATTGCGGGTGTTACATTTCAGACCATGTTTATGTTAATCTTTTAATTCTTTCATTGACCATCGTTGACCGCGGTAATCCGATATTGTAACACTCGCAAATGTACCCTATTTTTATATTAAAAATATTAAACGGCTACTTTTCAGCGAAATTTAGTTTTAGTCTAGAATTTAATTTCCCGTGTCTATTTTAGCAATTCCGAGTTCGTTTTCCGACTTTACGCGAGATTCCGAGTGAGTTACGCCTTAAGGCGCTTATGGGTTTTTTCCCATGTTTTTCCACTTACTTCCTTATACTTCTTTAAACCCTAACTCCCTAACTCCCTCACTCACATTCAACTTACTCCTTCTTCCTCACCAAGTAACCACCAAAAACCTAAGCTCCATATTTGATCAAGCTAAAGATCGACACTACTCGTTCATTACGTTCTCAAATCCGCTAAATTTCGTCTTAATCTTTCCCTCTCATCGTCCTCTATCTTAATTGGTAATAAAATTACCGTCTTTCTCACGTTTCAATTTATCCGCCTTTCTCAAAGGTGAATTATATTCATCTTTTGTTGTCTAATTGTAGGTGGAGACCTCCAAGACCTCGACAAAGACTACTACTTAGTAGAGGAGGACCTAGACGAGGATTGAAGACGCAAAAAGGTAACGGTGAAGGGTTACTCGATATCATTACGTGTTTTAATGTGTTTTTGATGTTAGTAATCGTATTTAGAATAGGATTAGTATTCATAGGATTTGTGTTGTTGATGATGGTTGTTGTTTATTGATAATTATTAATGAGTATTGATGATTGATAATGATAGTTGATATGTGTTGATGATTTAGGATGATTCTTTGTGATGTTTAATGATTTTCGTGTACTTGTGGTCCCAGCCGGCCGACTGGCCGCCGGTCAGCTGACTGACTGGGAAGTGGCTGATGTTTTATTTATGTTACGTAATAATTTTGGCATGAAGTAAGTCTCAGCCGGTGGATTGGCAGCCGGTCAGCCGCCGGCTGAGACACACCCTATATGTCCTTCATTTTCTCAAGTGATATATGATCCAGCCGGGTAGCCGGCAGCCGGTCTACTTGACCGGCTGGATCATGCTATATATTGGTTTATTTTAAAATGTTATATTGGTGCCACCCGGGTAGCTGGCAGCCGGCTGGCACACGCTGCCTTTCTTTCTCTATATTATCTTATACTTTCATTTATAATAGTTCGCATGATTCGTTTATCGTATAAATTTACGTAATGACTTTAAATATTCAAGTTTAGAATATATGATCTCCCTTTCGCTTGTATCGCATGTTTTGTGACGGTTTTTGATATATCCCACTTTGAGTCGGTTTTACATATGTTTATGATTTTGAGCACTAAATGTTTAGTGCTATGGACTCTCATTCCCCGGATACCTCCTCGCTCGTAAGGCTGGAATGTCGGAACGAGGAGTATATCCTTATTGCTTAATTGCATGTTTAGTGGGCATATGATGACGTTGTTGGGAGGCGAACGCTTTGCGTTGATCGACCCGACCGTCAAATGTTGTATACTTGCGAGGTGGTGTCATTGCATATAGCGTACCAATTGTTATGATGCTTGTGCTGTTTTCCGCCTCTTTCGTGAAGGTTGACCGAATTTGGGGTACTCGGCTTCTACGGTTGACCGAGTCTTGGATGCGAAATGTTTATCGCATTTCGAATCGGAAAATGTGATTCTGAGAGTCTGGCCAGATTTAGACTAGGACCGTATTATTATCGTCGTTCTACCAGGAGGAAATTAGTCTACATATACGAAATGTTAATCGTGTATGCGTTCAGGGAAATGTTTATCCCGTGGATGCGATTTTAATCATACTTGCCATGTACACGGTGCTAATTCGTGTTATTTACCGTGAGAGATGTTGTCAACGTATTAGTACGTTTTGGATCGATGATTATATGATTGATTATTTGTGGTCTTTGGATGACTTGACATGGTTTGTTTGTCGAGTCTCAATCTTATCAAGGTTTTGCCGCTAACGGTGAGATGCAAGCTCTAGCGAGTGTATGGTTGCCTAAGTGTGTGTTCCCCGAGTCTATCTATAATATTATGGTTACGGTTTTGTACTTCATATGCCTATATCTTAAATATTGAAATGCCTATTTATCCTTTTCGTAATTCACATGTATATTTATATATGCATGCTTCTACTTATGTATTTTCGTTTAAGTTCGTTATTTGTGATATGGCTGGGAGAACCCGGAGTTACTCCCCACTGACTGTGCCGTTCATGTTTTTCATGGATGAACAGGTTGCTTGATTTGATAGATTTTGCTTGTTGTATTTTGGGTTCGGGTGTGAGCTAGCGGGCGTTGGCCTGGACGATTAACCCCTAGATGTTGTTTAGCTAGTTTGCTAATAACTTTGATATTTGATAACATTTTGAGAGACTTCGTCTCTTGTAGTATATTCTATTTTAGTTTGTATTTATTTGACATTCCTCGTATTTTTACCTTGGCATGTAAAAAGTTTTAAAAACACCGTTTTTTCCGCTATATAAATCACTTGATTGTTATGTTTTATTTCCGCTATTGCGAGGGTTGTGACAGTTGGTATCAGAGCCTATGACGCTCCTTACGCACACACGTGTGCCCTAAACTTAAATTACTTGACCTTTAAATAATAAATGAGAGATGGGTAGAAATTAAGGACTTTACTTGGTAGTCTAATTGTTTATCTTAAGTGTTAGGATTAACTTAATTTCTTCTTGTTTCTTATGAAGATGGTTAGACCTCGACTAGTAGAGAATGTCATGCTAGAAGCTCTTACTCAAGTGTTAAAGAATCAACAAGATGCGGCTAATGCTCACGCGGAGCAAGTCCCTCCTCGTAGAGAAGACAGTCACCAAAGAGGCTATGCTTGGGTGGCTAGCCAAATTGCTAGGAGCAAGATTACGCCGTATGGTGGAGAACCGGACCCTACCGAGCTTTTGGAGTGGTTTCGGGAGATGGAAAAGCAATTCGACTTGTACCAAGTCCGTGATGAGGACAAGGTGAGGATCGCTAACCACTTCCTTGTAAGGGAAGCCGCAATTGGTGGGTGATTACTAATGCCACCGCTACTCTTGAAGCCGATTTCAATTGGGATTGTTTCAAGGCTCTTGTTGAAGGCCGATTTTATCCCAAGGAGCTCAAGCAACAAAGGCTCAAGGAATTCATTGATTTCAAGCAAGGTGACTTGACGGCTCAAGTCTTCACCACTTAATTCAACAAGCTTGCTCACTTTGCACCAAGGCTCATGAAGGATGATGAGGACCGAGCTTTCTACTACCGCAACAAGCTTAGTGCTTTACTCCAAAGCAAAGTAAGGACGAATTCTACCTCTTTTTGAGAGTTGTATGATGATGCCCTTTGGGCTGAGAACTCGATGAAGGCCATCAAGGATGAAGCTATGATGAAGAGTCCCTCTTCTTCTTTCGCACCTAGGCCAAATTTATATGGGAAAAGGTCGTTTACTCCTTCGTCTTCCAATGCTTATGCCAACAAGAGGAGATTCAACCCTCCCCCAAATGCAAATACAAGGACTCCTTTCATTCCCCGAGCTACTTCTAACGTGGCTCATAGGCCCTATGCTCCTCCTCACGCCCAAGGTCGCTTATGTAACCGTTGTAGACAACCACACCACCCCGGTGTAGCATGTTTCAACCGACCTTACGTTTGCTTCTTTTGCCAAAGGACGGGTCACCGTTATGATGATTGCCCGGATCGGAAGTTGCCCCCTCCAATTGCCAAACCCAAGGGATCTATCTTCGTTCTAAGCCGAGCCGAAGCCGATGCTCATCCGGAGATAATTACGGGTATGTTCTCAATCTTAGAGCAACCGTGTCTTATTCTATTTGATACTGGTGCTTCTATATCCTTTGTGTCTTCAACTTATGTTGATAAGTTATCTATCGAGCCTACTTCTAGTGATGATACTCCCATATCCTTACCATCCGGAGAAATTGTCTCTTGTTCAACTCTTTATCCTAATTGTCCCAATCTCTATTACGGGTACTATCTTTCCTGCTAATCTCCTTAAGTTTCCTCTAGGAGAGTTTGATGTAATCCTAGATATTGATTGGTTAGCATTATACCATGCTAGATTCGAGTGTAGAGATCAAAAGATTTATTTAAAGAGTCCTTTAAGAGTTAGAATAACCTATAAGGGATCTCATTCCCGAATGGGTGTGTCTTTGATTTCCGCAATGAAGTTGGTGAGTATGGTAAGAAAGGGTCACCAAGCATACTTGTGTATTGTGACTTCTACAACTACCTCCTTACCAAATATTGAAGTTGTACCTATAGTTCATGATTTTGTTGATGTATTCCCCGAAGACTTGCCCGGGATTCCTCCCGAGCGTGATGTTGAGTTTTCCATTGATCTAGTACCTGGATCCGGACCAATAGCTAAAGCTCCATACCGTATGTCTCCAACCGAATTGAAAGAGTTAAGGAAGCAACTTGATGATATGATTGAAAAAGGTTTCATTCGACCAAGTGCCTCGCCTTGGGGTGCTCCCGTTCTCTTTGTGAAGAAGAAAGATGGTTCCATGAGACTTTGTATTGACTACCGTGAGTAGAACCGAATTACAATCAAGAATAGGTATCCTTTGCCAAGAACTGAAGATTTGTTCGATCAACTAAAGGGTGCTTCTACTTTTTCCAAGATTGATTTGAGATCCGGATATCACCAAATTCCCGTTTGTGATGCCGATATACCAAAGACCGCTTTTAGTACCATATATGGTCACTTTGAGTTCAAGGTGATGCCTTTTGGATTGACTAATGCTCCCGCAATTTTCATGGATCAAATGAACCGCACATTTAGTGAGTATCTTGACAAGTGTGTAGTGGTGTTCATCGACGACATCCTTATTTTCTTCAAGACCGAAGAAGAGCATGCTATTCATCGTAGGACTATTTTGGGTGTCCTTCGTCGTCAAAAGTGGTTTGCCAACTTCTCCAAGTGCGAATTTTTGTTACCTAAAGTGTCCTTTCTTGGACATGTAATTTCTAAAGAAGGTGTGATGGTAGACCCTTCGAAGATTGAAGTTGTGGTTGATTGGAAGAGTCCGACCGGTGTTACAGAAGTTCAAAGTTTTCTTGGTTTAGCTGGTTACTACCGTAGATTTGTCAAAGATTTCTCAAAGCTTGCTAGACCGATGACTCAATTGTTAAAGAAGGAAACCAAGTTTGTATGGAATGAAGCTTGTGAAGCCGCTTTTCAAGAGTTAAAGAAAAGGTTGACTACAGCCCCGGTGTTGACTTTACCTGAAGATGGTGTAGACTTTGATGTCTATTGTGATGCTTCCAAGATGGGATTGGGATGTGTACTTATGCAAAGTAGAAAAGTGGTTGCTTATGACTCGAGACAGTTGAGAGTTCATGAAGTGAACTACCCTACTCATGATTTGGAATTAGCCGCCGTTGTTCATGCCTTGAAAGTGTGGAGACACTATCTTATTGGTGTTCATTGTCGTATATTCACCGATCACAAAAGTTTGAAGTACATATTTACTCAAAAGGAGTTGAATATGAGACAAAGAAGATGGTTGGAATTGGTTAATGATTATGACTTTGAGTTGTTATACCATGAAGGGAAGGCAAATGTTGTTGCCCATGCTCTTAGTAGGAAATCTTCTCATACCTTGAATGCTATGTGGGTATTACCCGATGATCTTTGTTTTGAGTTTCGAAAGTTGAAGTTGGAATTCGTGGAACGTGGATTTGATTAGGTTGGTGCTATGGTTGCCGAACCCGTTTTTCTCCGCAAGATCCGCGAAAGCCAAGTTGATGATCCTACCTACAAGTCTATTCAAGCCAAACTTCTAGAAGGAAAAGCTAAAGACTTCAAGATTGATGACAAAGGTGTTTACCCATTTGTTTGTACCCAATGCTCTTGACTTGAGAAAGCGAGTTCTTGATGAAACTCACCTTTCTCCTTATTCTATCTACCCCGGAGGTGATAAAATGTATAAAGACTTGAAGCTACAATTTTGGTGGCCTAATTTGAAAGGCGATGTGGTGTCCTATGTTGGAAGATGTCTTACTTGCCAATAAGTGAAAATCGAACACAAGAGGCCCGGTGGATTGCTACAACCTTTGGATATTCCACTATGGAAGTGGGAATCTATTTCTATGGATTTTGTTATGGCTTTGCCAAAGACCGTTGGAAGTAAAGATGCCGTTTGGGTTATTGTTGATCGTTTGACCAAGAGTGCTAGATTCATTCTGATCAAAGAGACTTGGAGTTAAGATCGACTAGCGAAAGCCTATGTTGATGAGATCGTTAGATACCATGGTGTTCCCAAGGAAATCATATCCGACCGAGATCCGAGATTTTGTTCGAGATTTTGGAAGGCCTTACAAGAAGCCATGGGTAGTAAGTTGTTGATGAGTACCGCATTTCATGCCGCTACCTATGGTCAGACCGAGAGGACTATTCAGACTTTAGAAGACTTGCTTAGGGCTTGTGCACTCGACTTCCAATCTAATTGGGAAAAGAGTCTACCGTTGGTGGAGTTTTCTTACAACAATAGTTATCACGCCTCGATCACTCCTTATGAAGCTCTCTCTGGAAGAAAAGCCGAAGTCCTATTTGTTGGGATCAATTGAGTGATGTTTGTGACTTAGGCCCCGATGTTCTTGTTGAGACTATTGATCATGTGAAGGTAATTCGTGATGGAATGAAAGCCGCTCAAGACCGACAAAAATCTTATGCCGATGTCCGAAGAAGACCGTTAGAATTTGAAGTTGGAGATAAAGTGTTCTTGAAAGTATCTCCGATGAAGGGTGTTAAAAGGTTTGGTGTAAAGGGTAAATTGAGCCCGAAATACATTGGACCCTTTGATATTGTGAAAAGAATTGATGCCGTAGCTTACAAGTTGGACTTGCCCCCGAATTTGATTAAAGTTCATGATGTCTTCCATGTGTCTCAATTGTGGAAGTACATTAGTGACTTAAGCCATGTTTTTCAAGAGAAAATGCCCGAGCTTGAACCGAATTTGTCCTTTGAAGAGAAGCCGATCCGCATTCTAGATCGCAAGGATAAGAAGTTGAGAAGTAAAGTGGTGCCTTTAGTGAAAGTTTTGTGGAGATGTGCTAATGTTGAAGAAGAGATGTGGGAAACGGAAGCTTCTATGCGTATTAAATATCCAAGCCTATTCGATTAAGGTATCTTTCTTTCGCTCAAGTTTCGAGGGCGAAACGTTTTAAAAGGTGGGGTTATTGTAACACCCGCAAATGTACCCTATTTTTATATTAAAAATATTATACGGCTACTTTTCAGCGAAATTTAGTTTTAGTCTAGAATTTAATTTCCCGTGTCTATTTAAGCAATTCCGATTTCGTTTTCGGACTTTACGCGAGATTCCGAATGAGTTACGCCTTAAGGCGCTTATGGGCTTTTTCCCATGTTTTTCCACTTACTTCCTTATACTCCTTTAAACCCTAACTCCCTCACTCACATTCAACTTACTCCTTCTTCCTCACCAAGTAACCACCAAAAACCTAAGCTCCATATTTGATCAAGCTAAAGATCGACACTACTCCTTCATTACGTACTCAAATCCGCTAAATTTTGTCTTAATCTTTCCCTCTCATCGTCATCTATCTTAATTGGTAATAAAACTACCGTCTTTCTCACGTTTCAAATTATCTGTCTTTCTCAAAGGTGAATTATATTCATCTTTTGTTGTCTAATTGTAGGTGGAGACCTCCAAAACCACGACAAAGACTACTACTTAGTAGAGGAGGACCTAGACGAGGATTGAAGACGCAAAAAGGTAACGGTGAAGGGTTACTCGATATCATTACGTGTTTTAATGTGTTTTTTATGTTAGTAATTGTATTTAGAATAGGATTAGTATTCATAGGATTTGTGTTGTTGATGATGGTTGTTGTTTGTTGATGAGTATTGATGATTGATGATAATAGTTGATATGTGTTGATGATTTTGGTCAGCTGACCGGCTGGGAAGTGGCTGATGTATTATTTATGTTACGTAATAATTTTGGCATGAAGTAAGTCTCAGCCGGCCGACCAGCAGCCGGTCAGCCGACCGGCAGCCGGTCAGCCGACCGGCAGCCGGTCAGCCGACCGGCAGCCGGTCAGCCGACCGGCAGCCGGTCAGCCGACCGGCAGCCGGTCAGCCGACCGGCTGAGACACACCCTATATTTCCTTCATTTTCTCAAGTGATATATGATCCAGCCGGGTAGCCGGCAGTCGGTCCACTTGACCGGCTGGATCATGCTGTATTTTGGTTGATTTTCAAATGTTACATTGGTGCCAGCTGGGTTGCCGGCAGCCGGTCCACTTTACCGGCTGGCACACGCTGTCTTTCTTCCTCTATATTTTCTTATACTTTCATTTATAATAGTTCGCATGGTTCGTTTATCGTATAAATTTTCGTAATGACTTTAAATATTCATGTTTAGAATATATGATATCCGTTTCGCTTGTATCGCATGTTTTGTGACGGTTTTTGATATATCCCACCTTGAGTCGGTTTTACATATGTTTATGATTTTGAGCACTAAATGTTAAGTGCTATGTACTCTCATTCCCCGGCTACCTCCTCGCTCGTAAGGCTGGAATGTCGGAACGAGGAGTATATCCTTATTGCTTAATTGCATGTTTAGTGGGCATATAACGACATTGTTGGGAGGCGAACGCTTTGCGTTGATCTACCCGGCCGTCAAATGTTGTATACTTGCGAGGTGGTGTCATTGCATGTAGCGTACCGCTTGTTATGATGCTTGTGCTCTTTTCTGCGTCTTTCGTGAAGGTTGACCGAATTTGGGGTACTCGGCTTCTATGGTTGACCGAGTCTTGGATGCGAAATGTTTATCGCATGTCGAATCGGAAAATGTGATTCCGAGAGTCTGGCCAGATTTAGTGTGACAACCCTCGCGAATGCGGAAATAAAACATAGCAAGCATGTGATTTATATAGCGGAAAATACGGTGTTTTTAAAACTTTTTACATGCTAAGATAAAAATACGAGGACTGTCAAATAATTACAAACGAAAGTAGAATATACTACAAAGAGACGAAGTCTCTCAAAGTGTTATCAAATATCAAAGTCATTAGCAAACTAGCTAAACAACGTCTAGAGGTGATTCGTCCAGGCCAACGCCCGCTAGCTCACACCCGAACCCAAAATACCACAAGCAAAAATCCATCCAATCAAGTAACCTGTTCATCCATGAAAAACAAGAACGCCACAGTCAGTGGGGAGTAACTCCAGGTTCTCCCAGCCATATCACAATAAACATACTTAAACGGTAATACGATAGTAGAAGCATGCATATATAGATATACATGTGAAATACGAGAAGGATAAATAGGCAGTTCAATATATAAAGATAAGAGCAAATGAAGTACAATACTGTAACCACAATATTATAGATAGACTCGAGAATGCCACTCAAAGGCAACCATACACTCACTAGGGCTTGCATCTCATCGTTAGCGGCATAAGTTTGATAAGATTGAGACTCGACAAAAAAACCATGCCAAGTCATCCAAAGATCACAAATAATCGATCATATAATCATCCATTTAAAACGTACAATACGTTGACAACATCTCTCACGGTAAATGACACGCACTAGCACCGTGTACATGGCAAGTATGATTAAAATCGCATCCACGGGATGACATTTCTTTGAACGCATACACGATTCTACATTTCGTATATGTAGAATAATTTACTCCCGGTAGGACGACGATCATAATACGGTCCTAGTCTAAACCTGTCCAGACTCTCGGAATCACATTTTCCGATTCGACATGCGATAAACATTTCGCATCTAAGACTCGGTCAATCATAGACGCCGAGTACCCCAAATTCGGTCAACCTTCACGAAAGAGGCGGAAAAAAGCACAAGCATCATAACAAGCGGTATGCTTAATACAATGACACCACCTTGCAAGTATACAACATTTGACGGCCGGGTCGATCAACGCAAAGCGTTCGCCTCCCAACAACGTCGTCATATGCCCACTAACACATGCAATTAAGCAGTAAGGATACACTCCTCGTTCCGACATTCCAGCCTCACGAACAAAGAGGTAGCCAGGGGAATGAGAGTACAAAGCACATAACAAATAGTGCTCAAACCATAACATGTGTAAAACCGACTAAAAGTGGGATATATGAAAAACCGTCACAAAACATGCGATACAAGTGAATGGAATATCATATATTCGAAACATTAATATTTAAAGAAATTACGTAAATTTATACGATAAACGAACCATCGGAAATGTTATATTTAAGGGGACCGGCTGCCAGCTACCCGGCTGGCACCAATGTCATACTTGAAAAACAATTGAATAAGCAGCGTGTCCCAGCCGGTCAAGGGGACCGGCTGCCGGCTGGGACCAATATCACTTGAGAAAAACGAAGGCAAAATAAGGTGTGTCTCAGCCGGTCGGCTGACCGGCTGCCGGTCGGCCGGCTGAGACATAATGCATACTAAAATTTTACGTAACAACAATTCAACATTAGCCACTCCCCAGCCTGTCAGCTGACGGGCTGCCGGTCGGCCGACTGTGGTCAATTATGCACGAAAATCGCCAATTTCACTAAGGTTCATCATACAACAAACATCATCTAACATCACAAATCATCAATTCTCAATATCAATTATCAACTAACAACAACTATCATCAACAACACAATTCCTATGATTACTAATCCTATTCTAAATACGATTACTAACATAGAAAACGCATTAAAACAAGTAAAGATATCGAGTAACCCTTCACCGTTACCTTTTTGCGTCTTCAATCCTCGTCGAGATCCTCTTCTATCAAGTAGTAGTCCTTGTCGGGGTCTTGGAGGTCACCACCTACAATTAGACAACAAAAGATGAATATAATTCACCTTTGAGAAAGACAGATAAATTGAAAAGCGAGAAAGACGGAAATTTTATTACCAATTAGGATAGAGGACGATGAGAGGGAAAGATTAAGACGAAGTTTAGTGAATTTGAGCGAGTAATGAAGGAGTAGAGTCGATATTAAGCTTGAGCAAGTATGGAGGTTAGGGTTTTGGTGGTTACTTGGTGAGGAAGAAGAGTAAGTTGAATGTGAGGGAATTTAGGGTTAAGGGGAGTATAAAGGAGTAAGTGGAAAAATCATGAGAAAAGCCCATAAACGTCTTAAGACGTAACTTACTCGAAATCTCGCGTAAAGTCCAAAAACGAACTCGGAAATTCTAAATTAGACACGGAAAATTTAATTCTAAACTAAAACTAAATTTCGCTGAAAAGTATCCGTATAATATTTTTACTATAAAAATAGGGTACATTTGCGGGTGTTACATTTAGACTAGGACCGTATTATTATCGTCGTTCTACCAGGAGAAATTTAGTCTACATATACGAAATGTTAATCGTGTATGCGTTCAGGGAAATGTTTATCCCGTGGATGCGATTTTAATCATACTTGCCATGTTCCCGGTGCTAGTGCGTGTCATTTACCGAGAGAGATGTTGTCAACGTATTCGTACGTTTTGGATGGATGATTATATGATTGATTATTTGTGATCTTTGGTTGACTTGGCATGGTTTGTTTGTCGAGTCTCAATCTTATCAAGCTTATGCCGCTAACGGTGAGATGCAAGCCCTAGCGAGTGTATGGTTGCCTAAGTGTGTCTTCCCTGAGTCTATCTATAATATGATGGTTACGGTTTTGTACTTCATATGCCTATATCTTAAATTTTGAACTGCCTATTTATCCTTTTCGTAATTCACATGTATATTTATATATGCATGCTTCTACTTATGTATTTCCGTTTAAGTTCGTTATTTGTGATATGGCTGGGAGAACCCGGAGTTACTCCCCACTGACTGTGGCGTTCATGTTTTTCATGGATGAACAGGTTACTTGATTGGATGGATTTTGCTTGTCTTTTTTGGTTCGGGTGTGAGCTAGCGGGCGTTGGCCTGGACGATTCACCCCTAGATGTTGTTTAGCTAGTTTGCTAATAACTTTGATATTTGATAACATTTTGAGAGACTTCGTCTCTTGTAGTATATTCTATTTTAGTTTGTATTTATTTGACATTCCTCGTATTTTTACCTTGGCATGTAAAAATTTTTAAAAACACCGTATTTTCCGCAATATAAATCACATGTTTGTTATGTTTTATTTCCGCTATCGCGAGGGTTGGCACAGATATCCTAGCTATTTCTCTTATTATTTTTGAATTCACTTTCTTCCTTTATTTCTCTTTCCTTCACTACTTGTAGTTTAGATAACAAACAATCAAAACCCCCAGTGGTTACTTAGACAGACTATTAATTAGCGAATAGAATTTCTTTAGTCTCCATGTGGATACGATCCCGACTTCCTTTACTGCATTAGTTTAGGCCTGTTGGTTATCTTTGATTAGGTGTGTGATTTAGCGTGTCAAATTTGAGGTACGTTTTAGGAAGCTCTTTAATCGAAGACCTAATACAGCCCGCCTCGATAGCGGCCTCTACTAATGATTAAGGAAATCGTCCGTATTTGATATGTTATCGATTGTATGCATGCAATGCAACACCAACGTTTTAATCCTAACATGTGAATTAGACTATGTCGGTGAACATGTAATTAACACTCAATTATGTCGAGTAGGGAATTAGAATTAATTATATACGAAAGGCAATGTAGAATCATACAATTACAATCACTTAATAAAATTACAACGGATCATGATCTACGTCAGAAATATATTCAAAACGGAGATTTGAAGAAAAGGTAAAGAAAAGAAAACTAAAAGACAGATTAGGAGCGATAATACGACTAATAACAAATTAATTTTGTAATCGAAGCTACGCAAGACAAAAACACAAGTTCAGGGACAAAATCAACCCAGAATAGGTGCAGCAACAACTGCGTCCTCTGGAAGAAGCGCATCACTTCTTGCGTCTGTGCTTAAGTTGAATTCTGACTGTGAAGTCAGAATTGCGAGCAGTTAATGTTGTTTTGTATATTTACGATGGATTATTGACCTATGACTTGAATAGAAGTGATTTAACATATTAATTAATACAATTTATATCAACAATGAATCAAGAGATTTGATATGAACGAATTGAACCTATAAAACCCAAATTTTATTCAAAGATGAAAATCCGATAATATTGAATTATTAGGGATCTAAGACGAGAAAAGGAAAATAAAGACGTAGAAACTGGAGCAAGAAGAAGAAGAGAAGGAGTAGGCAGCCTCTGGAAGAGGAGCAGTTGCTTCTGCGTTTCTTCTCGACGTCTGATCACTACTAAAAAGGTTTTATGAAAAGGTTTTACTTTGAAATCGGTTTTGAATCTATTTCTGACGTGAATATTACATTAATAAATAAATAATACAAAATAAAAACATGGGATTTACACCCTCAGACTTACATGTTGACGAAACGAGATTAACTAAGTTGCGTTTTAGCGATAGCTCGACTCGAATGTAGCAGAAAGTGCCCTCGTTAAAGGAATAAAATTGATTGATTAAGTTTATTCATTGATTGATTGTGTAGTGGTCAAGTTGCTCGGTCAATGCTAAACTTGATGGGTACCCAGAAAGATCTTAGCTTATGTGGTCGATTGATCAAGCACGTAAGTGTCAAAAATTTAGAGCAAGGTCTAGAATGCAAAGAGAGAAGAAAAGGGTGGTACACTCGCGAGCCTTAAAAGTGAGAATGGAGCGAAGAGTCGCAACAGGACTGCGACCCTTTAAAGAGGCGCAACACCTGCTGCTTCATTACTCAAAAGGTTTCCTTCCACGAAAGAAAGATTCCCACGTTTCTATTACGAAATTGTGGTTGATCTACACTTCCCTTCTAAAAGGATAAGAGATAATTTTATAAAAAAGATAGAATTTGAAATATATAATAAAATAATCAGAGATTCTAGAGCGTTCCGACTCGGAGTTTTGATAAGTGAATATTTGTATGGTTTTAACCCCCAATTTAGCTCGGTTTTGTATGTCATTTGTGCTTTGTTAAGCCACTTTATGAGCTAATATCGTCTTCTAGGCGAATTCCTATGTTCTAACCTGTTTTGTAGGGAAAGTGACGTTTCTACGCCCTTTTTCTATATTTCCGAGCATTTGCCTAGAACCCGACGATTTGAAGAAGCAAGCTTGACCAAGTGAAAGGCAAGGTTCACTAATTCGAAATAGAGAAGAAGCAAAGACAGTTTCGTAGTTGTCGGAAGATCAATTAGTTAGGCGAAAGAAATCATTGCTTTACATCAAACCCTATCAACAAACCCGACTCAAGAGGTCAAGGGGGATGATAGAAGTCAAGTCAAAGCGAAGGAAGATGAAACGTTAGTCAAATACTTCTAGATGACAACTTACCCGATCGGGTAAGTGTGTACCCGATCGGGTAAGTGTGTACCCGATCGGGTATGTGTGCTGCTTCGAGCATTGCGGCTCCTTCATCCTATTTTTGACCTATGTGTTTAATTCCCGACCTCTTCTCCACGAAACCCTAATACTATAAATAGATGCTCTAGCCCTCATATCATATCATCCATCTCTTCACACAACATTTCTTCTCTTCTTACATTTCTCTTTAGTTTAGTTCTTCTTCTTTCTTAGTTTAGTTTAGTTTTAGTTTTCTCTAGTTTAGTTTAGTCTAGTTCTAAGTTTTCTTCAATTGTAGTTGGTCTAGTTGTAATTGGAATTCAAGTTTCCGGGTTTGCATTTCCTATTCAAGTTCTTATTCCATTTCAATCTTTGCTCCTCCTTTTTCGGTAATCTTTATTCTCGTCTTTACATTATAGTTTCATTTTCTTTTAGTATTTCCTTTATCATGTTTATCATTCTTAGTTTTATAATTTTAGTTTCCTTTTCATTGTTAATCATGCATAAGTAGTCATCCTTCTAGGGTGTAGGATAGCCATGTTAGATTAATTAAAAGATGATAATTGGATAAAAGAATTTGTGCCTTTAAAACGTTGTGTCTATGCATGTTTGGATTGTAACGATAGTTATCGATTTTTGGCCAAAATCATTTGACTAGTGTGGAATTCTTTTCCAAGGTAGATATACGAGATTTGAATAGACAAAGCATGACATAGTGGATTAAGACCTAGTAAATCGCACTAAAAGTCTGCTAGACCATCTGATCCATGATTGTAAAGAACACACCATTCTTACGAACGCTCAACGAATTATTTGCATATCTTAAATCCAATTTCATCAATATGTTAATCTACATGTGTGAACCTACTTCCCTAGATTCTTTTCTTTATTGCATTGTTATTATTTAGTAATTAGTGACAAACATTTGCCAATCGTCCAAGGTAGAGTTATAACCACAACTATTCACAAGTATCTCCCGTCTCCCCGAGATCGACCCCTTACTTCCCTAATTACATTAATTTGTTGTTAGCCTAGTCTGGGTTATTTTATCTTTGATTAGGGTACGCGACAACCCGATCAAATTTTGGCGCCGTTGCCGGGGAGCACGGTTTTGTTTGTTTGTGATTAGTAGAGTTTTACCTTGTCTTTTCCTTTTTTTTTTCTTTTGTGTCGAGGAACACTTGTTCCTTGCGATTTTTCTCATCTTTTCCTTGTAGTGTAGTGACTGTTTTCAGGTAATAGGAATATTTTTCTTTCAAAGGGATTGCTTTATTTTCTCTCAATGACTATCTATTTCCAACCTCCACAATGCGAGAATGAGCCTTTCCATGAATACCTCGACCGATTTTATAGCTATTGTAGACATATTATCTCTCTTGGGTATACCCTTGATGAGACCTATATGAGAGATGTCGTGCTTCATGGAATGCTCATTAAGTGTCGTAGCCTGGCTATGCAATTGAGTGCTGGAAGTTTTTATCAGAAGAGAGGAAAGGAACTTTGGATTTTCTTTGACTTTATGGCATCCCAATATCGGGAAGAAACTCACCGGCGGATGAGATTCCAAGAGCAAATCAATGAAATCAGGGCTCAACTTCAAATACTCAAAGGGCAAAAGGAAGAACCCACGTTTACAAAATGTAAGCCAATCAATTTTCCTTATGCTTTTTCACCCCCATGTGAGTCTATTTTCTCCTGTGCTTTTTCATGTCCCCCATGTGAGTCTAATTCTCCCCAATCATATGAATTATTAGATGACGATGATGATGGTCCAACCTTTTCTATTGAAAGTCACTCTAGTGTCGTTCCATTTGACACTTTTGAGACCCCCATTATTGATATTAACCATATGGTAGTCGAGACTTTAGACAAGGATGTTGTTAAGCCCATTTGTGACTCCAATGGAGAGTTGTCGATCGAGTCATCAGATTTCTTTGAAAATCCCTTCGCTAAAGATATTCCAGATTTATTTGAAAATGATACTGGGTTTTGTGAACCTAGCCTTGAAATTAAGTGGGATCAACCACCTATTTTTGATTCCCAATCCTTTGATTCACCCTACCCCCAATTAGAGTCCACTAATGATATTTTGGGAACTAATTGTTTGTTCCATGACCTTAAATATTTCACTCCATCTCTCACTGACGAGTGGAGCAGTTTAGTGGTCATCTATGAAGTTTGTCATGCGCACAATGATAAGATATATCAATTCTTACCTTCAATATTTCATGCCTATATCTTGTCAATTGCTTACATATGTTTTTGTATAGCTCATGCGCAGGTATATGATCGACTTCTAAGGGCATTGACATGCTTTTTAAGGCACAAAGAATGATTTTCATTAATAAAGAGTCTAGCAAGACATTTAAATTGCGCTTCTCGGGAGGCAACCCGTGTTCCTTTTCTTTTTGCATTTTTATTTTTGTATTCCCTTTTTCGTTGTTAGGATTTATTTTGCAGATGAAAGAGTTTTTGAAGAATCTATAAAGACCTTCCTTGTCAAGTCCAAAAGACTAGCTTGGGGGAGTCCGCGCTGACTAGTAAACTTCACTCTTCTTTCATTTTTCCTTTTCCCATTAAGCATCTCATTGCATATTTTGTCTTTGTGCTCACATTGAGGACAATGTGATGTTTAGCTTGGGGGAGGGATTGCATTTTCCCATTTTGCATTTTAGTTGATCATTTTTCAAATTTTGAATAAAAGAAAGAGAAGATTTTTGAGAAAATTTAAAAATTTCTGAACATAATTGAATGCTTTTCATGCTTTGCTTGCTTGTTTACTATGCTATCATGTTACATTTCCCAAACTTAGAGCTTTCAAAAGATAATGATTCAATATTCATTGAATTGTGCATACATGGGGAAGTCTTGTACACAGTAGGCATGGAATGAATCTATAGATGAGTACGCTTGATCTTGACATTTGGCAAGTTACATATATTGTAATGTAGAACCTCCTTAGGACTGGTACATCTATACCCAGTCTCATTTACGTATGTGTAGTTCTCCTTGTGATGTGTGTCATGTCAAAACGCATAAGTATGGTTCTCATTTCATTCCTATAAGCATTGCATTCATGATTCACTAAGATTTGAAGCCTTTTTCACTTTAATTACACCTCAAAATTAGCCCCTTCATACAAATGTTTCACAAAATAATAGCTACATACAAAAACTGCCTACCTTTTGAGCTAGTAGCTAGACTATGGTGTATGGGTGCTCTTTTGAGAAGATTTTGTTCCTTAATGACAAAGTGAATTTGGAGAACGGAAAGTATTCAAGAAGTGATGTTCAAAAGAAAAGAAAGAAGTAGAAAAAAAGAAAAAAATCGGAAAGTTGAAAAAGAAAAGAAAAAAGAAATAAAAGAAGAAGTTGTGAGTATCTCCTCAAAATGTCAATTCAATGATTAGAAGGAGTTTACCCTTGTGTTTCGTGTGTAATATGCCAATTTGTTTCTTTTGGCCTCGTTATCCGTCTTTTGGGAATTAATCGAAGGTTTGGATTGAGTATTCATTTATCATTGGTCAGTTGCTAGCTCATTCTAAACTTCACATGACCATAACTATTTGTCCACCTTTCACCCATTTCCCAAAGCCTTCTTTATTGTTTCGGCTTCTTTTCTATGTGCATTATGATCTTTGACTTGTGTTTTGAATTGTTTACCATATTAGACTGCGGACACATTTTCATAAGTCATAGATAGGTGAGTGTCTCAAAAACATCTACACATAAAGAAATCACCTTTACATACAATGAGTGTTCGAGTGTGTCGTAAGAGTCCATATGTCAAAAGATCATGCAAAAGCCGAAAATCTATAGCGAAATTCTTTGTGCTACGCCGTTATGTAAATCTCAGCCATGTTTATGTATCATTCATGCCCACGTTATTTTTGGGTTATGATTTATTATGTTTCCAAAGCTTTATGTTGAGATTTGTTTCTTGATGGTGTAGTAGCCAATGCTTGCAACCTTGTCCTGGTATTGTTTGTTATGTTTGCTTGAGGACAAGCAAAGGTTTAGCTTGGGGGAGTTTGATAAGTGAATATTTGTATGATTTTAACCCCAATTTAGCTCGGTTTTGTATGTCATTTGTGCTTTGTTAAGCCATTTTATGAGCTAATATCGTCTTCTAGGCGAATTCCTATGTTCTAACCTGTTTTGTAGGGAAAGTGACGTTTCTACGCCCTTTTTCTATATTTCCGAGCATTTGCCTAGAACCCGACGATTTGAAGAAGCAAGCTTGACCAAGTGAAAGGCAAGGTTCACTAACTCGAAATAGAGAAGAAGCAAAGACAGTTTCGTAGTTGTCGGAAGATCAATTAGTTAGGCGAAAGAAATCATTGCTTTACATCAAACCCTATCAACAAACCCGACTCAAGAGGTCAAGGGGGATGATAGAAGTCAAGTCAAAGCGAAGAAAGATGAAACGTTAGTCAAATACTTCTAGATGACAACTTACCCGATCGGGTAAGTGTGTACCCGATCGGGTATGTGTGCTGCTTCGAGCATTGCGGCTCCTTCATCCTATTTTTGACCTATGTGTTTAAATTCCCGACCATCTTCCCAACTAACCTAATACTATAAATAGATGCTCTAGCCCCTCATATCATATCATCTCATCACACACAATATCTTCACACAACATCTCTTCTCTTCTTTCTTTAGATTAGTTTTTCTTCTTTCTTAGTTTAGTTTAGTTTTAGTTTTCTCTAGTTTAGTTTAGTCTAGTTCTAAGTTTTCTTCAATTGTAGTTGTTCTAGTTGTAATTGGAATTCAAGGTTCCGGGTTTGCATTTCCTATTCAAGTTCTTATTCCATTTCAATCTTTGCTCATCCTTTTTCGGTAATCTTTATTCTCGTCTTTACATTATAGTTTCATTTTCTTTTAGTATTTCCTTTATCATGTTTATCATTCTTAGTTTTATAATTTTAGTTTCCTTTTCATTATTAATCATGCATAAGTAGTCATCCTTCTAGGGTGTAGGATAGCCATGTTAGATTAATTAAAAGATGATAATTGGATAAAAGAATTTGTGCCTTTAAAACGTTGTGTCTATGCATGTTTGGATTGTAACGATAGTTATCGATTTTTGGCCAAAATCATTTGACTAGTATGGAATTCTTTTCCAAGGTAGATATACGAGATTTGAATAGACAAAGCATGACATAGTGGATTAAGACCTAGTAAATCGCACTAAAAGCCTGCTAGACCATCTGATCTATGATTGTAATGAACACACCATTCTTACGAACGCTCAATGACTTATTCGCATATCCTAAATCCAATTTCATCAATATGTTAATCTACATGTGTGAATCTACTTCCCTAGACTCTTTTCTTTATTGCATTGTTATTATTTAGTAATTAGTGACAAACATTGCCAATCGTCCAAGGTAGAGTTCTAACCACAACTATTCACAAGTATCTCCCGTCTCCCCGAGATCGACCCCTTACTTCCCTAATTACATTAATTTGTTGTTAGCCTAGTCTGGGTTATTTTATCTTTGATTAGGGTACGCGACAACCTGATCAAGTTTTAAAACGGTTTATAGAAAATGAAGCGGTTTTTACCCGGACTCCAAATAAACTCTAATGACTGTCAAAACGACCGTACCGGTGCGTAGATGACGACCAAGGGGTAGACACAAGTATTTGAGCTATCACTTGGCGATAAACTTATGAACTGTCATAAATCGTTTCGCGTACCAAACATACGGCCCAATCATCACTGGGTGGTTGGTGGAAGGTGTAGAACTGAGGTATCTACGGAGCCCCCACTTTGAACGAGGCTTGGACAAGGAAAATGTTAAAGTATAGCCATCAGGTCAATCGAAGATTACAACCTGACGACTATTGCGATGCGAGGCGGTTCAAGGGGTATGAACCAAGGACCTGTTGTCGGGAACACTTTAAAGTCTGTCGACCATCCGGGAGGGTTGTTTAAAGTCCGTTAGACTACGTATAAAAGCTCGCCAGCCATAAGAAGGAGTCATAACTGAGGCATCTTCTTATGAGGACTGAGGTGCGATGTGAGGCTCGCCAGCCGTTTGAGTGGGGCGCGTTATGAGGCTTGCCAGCCATTTGAATGAGGTGCGTAATGAGGCTCGCCAACCTTTATATGTGAGAATCTGCATGTCTCTGTCGTCAGGCGAACTTTCGTTGGGGAAACATATATTGAAAGAAATATGCAAAACTTGATATACGGAAGATTCTGTCCGCATCGAATCTTTTGGGAAAATCTGCTCAGTTGTGGCGAGCAAAATCCAGATGATAAAATACGAGCCCACTGATTGTATGTCCGAAAGGTGGGTCCCTGCTGAGATAGTAATATTATGTGACAGTTTTGAAGCCTGTCAAGACGCGGGTATACGAAATATTCTGTCAGGACCGAATCATGCCGGGGAATATGCTCGGGTGTGGCGAGCGACATCCTGATGATAAAAGACGGGCCCACGGATTGTATGTCCGAAAGCTGGGTCTCGAATTGCTTGTTTCTTGTTGGTTTGTTATTTGAACTGATTTGAAAAGTGACGAACGATCGGCGACTAAATTGTTTTTTTTGAATTGATTTTAGATCGAGGTAGCATGCGTCAAGCCCCCAGATTACTTCGAGGTGTTTGTTTTGAATAAATTTGATAAGTGACGAACGATCATCAATTAAAGAGTTATTTGATTTGTGTAGGAGATCGAGGTGGCATGCGTCAAGCCCCCAGCTTACCTCGAGGTGTTTGCTATTTGTTTGCATAGGAATGCCTTTGATTTGACCCTTATTTACATATGAATACAATTCGCACCATCTCAGCACATAGCGTTGTGGAGCGTGGCCAACCAGTTGCGGGCTACGACCATGGAGGCGCTCTTAGTTGGCCGGGATTGACAGTTATGAACCTCTCATTCCCTCTCCATCTTATTGTATCTTTTTGTATTTTGCAACGAAATCACTAAAATGAGGCATTTCTTCATAGAGGGACTAGGAGCGGCAGCTGGCGAAGTCCCGGGAGTTCCCTTATTCAGGGAGTTGGAGGCCACGGATGCTGGGATCACCGTTTTCGAGGTGAATCTAGCTATGGTGGGTGGCGATGAGGATTAGTCGCCCTCTGCTTTGCTGTTGACTTGTACATTTTGACTTGTTTTTGTGTATTTTGACTTTGTCTTGGGCGAAAGCCCCCAACTTTAGATTTTTGGATTTATTTTTGGACGAGAGCCCTCATGTAACACCCGGAAATGTACCCTATTTTTCTAGTGAAAATATTTTACGGATACTTTTCAGCAAATTTAAGTTTTAATTTAGAATTTAAAGTTTCGAGTCGAATTTAGAATTTCCGAGTTCGTATTTGGAATTTCAGCGAGATTCCATGAGAATCCCGTCTTAAGGCGAGTTTGACTTTTCTTGACTTTTAAGTCGTCTTTGACTTTTCTTGACTTTTGAGTCGTCTTTGACTTTTCTTGACTTTTGAGTCGTCTTTGACTTTTCTTGACTTTTGAGTCGTCTTTGACTTTTCTTGACTTTTGAGCCGCCTTTGACTTTCGTTGACTTTTCCGAATCACCCTTTACTTATACTCCCTCATACTCCTTAACCTATTTTCATTCAACACAAACACCAAAAACCCTTTCTTCTTCCTTAAGCAAAATCAAACCTTGCCTCCCTCTTGATTTCGATCTTATAATTCGCATAGATCATTCGTTCTTTGACGGAATTCACGTAAGTTCGTCTTATTCTTCCCCTCTTAGCTTCCTCTATCCGTATTGGTAATAACATTACCGTCTTTCTCGCTTTTTAAATTATCCGTCTTTCTCAAGGTGAAGTATATTCATCTTATATTGCCTAATTGTAGGTGGAGACTACTAGGAAGTCTTAGTAATCGATTAAAGACGCGTAAAGGTAACGGTGAAGGGTTACTCGGTATCATTTACGTGTTTTGCATGCTTTATATGATTAGAAATCGTATTTAGAATACGATTAGAAGCTTAGGAATCATGTTATGATTTATGATTGTGGTTATTTGATGATTGTTGATAATAAATATTGATTGTTGATAATTATTAGAAGTGAATTAGGAGATTGGAAAATGATAGAAATGGTGGTTGTGGTTCTCGGGTAGAAGGGTGCTCCTGGCCGAAGAACCGGCAGCCGGTTCAGTGCCCGACTGGCATTTCACTACTCCGACCCTTTTTCGTAGAATGATCAGATCTCCTTCGTTACTTGCTTGTTTTGGGCTTGTGACCACTCGTTGGAACCGTAAGAGGATAAGCTATCACCTCGATTTGGAATTTCTGCATTCCCATATCTAGAACTGTAGTTATGACCGTTTGAAGTGGACCCTTGTTTTAGTTAGTTTCCAACCTTGGTTTTTTGTGGGTAGTTGTGCTCCGAGCCGGGGTACCGGCCGCCTCCCTCCACCCCGGCCTGGAACACGGCTGTGTTTTCTTCTTGAAATTTCTAAATCTCGTAATTTATAATAGTTCGCTTGATTCGTTTATCGTATAATTTTACGGAGTGACTTATAATATTCATGTTTTGGATATATGATATCTTATTCGCTTGTATCACATGTTTCGTGACGGTTTTCGATATGTCCCCACTTTGAGTCGGTTTTTACAAATGTTACGGTTTGAGCACTATTTTGTCTTGTGCTTTGTACTCTCATTCCCTTGGCTACCTTCCCGTTCGTAAGGCTGGAATGTCGGAACGGAGAGGTATCCTACTTCTTAAATGCATGTGTTAGTGGGCATACGACGACGTTGTTGGGAGTTGAACGCAATGCGTTGATCGACCCGGCCGTCAAATGTTGTGTACTTGCGAGGTGGTGTTATTTGCATGTAGCGTACCGCTTGTTATGAGGCTTGAGCTCTTTCCGCCTCTTTCGTGAATTGATCTACCGAATTTGGGGTACTCGGCGTTTATTTTTGTAAGACCGAGTATTGGATGCGAAACGTCATCGCATGTCGAATCGGAAAATGTGATTCCGAGAATCTGGCCAGGTTTAGATTAGGAGCCGTTTAATTATCGTTCCTACCATGAGGAAATTAGTCTATATATACGAAATGGATTGAATCGTGTATGCGTTCAGGGAAGGTTTTACTCCCGTGGATGCCTTTTAATCATACTTGCCATGTACACGGTGCTAGTGCGTTTCATTTACCTTGAGAGATGTCGTCTTTGTGTCGTCGTTCTTGAATGCGTGATTTCATGATATTATTCATGGTCATTGCATGATTGGGCACCGTCTATGTATTGGGTTGCTTGAATGGATGATAACGTGATGGATTTATTCATAGTCATTGCATGACTTGGCATGGTTTGTTTGTCGAGTCTCAATCTTATCAAACTTATACCGCTAACGGTGAGATGCAAGCCCTAGTGAGCGTATTCGGTT